>JAJEJO010002355.1:0-21089 GCA_020662805.1 Glaucomys volans
ATCCATCAGCCCTTGGCTGCTTCTCGAAGCAAGGTCTTGGCTTCACAGCTGAGTTGGGGTTGTAGACCTGTCCCAAACTGGGGGTGCATTTAGTTAGAGTCAGCAAAGGCTCCTTATTATACTTCGCATTTCCACTCACCCTGGACTGGGCTGGAGCAGCTCAGAAACTGGGTGAGGCACTTGGCTGCCCTTCTCAGCCCGCAGATTTCCCCCACCTGCAGGGAGGATTATTGGGCCTAGCTTTAGCAGAGTCCTCACTGTGGACAATTCACATACTGAATTATTTGGCACTGGCTCTCTAAGTTGTGCTTAATGCTCTGTTTTTTCATTGCCTTAAGGCATAAATTCTTTAAAAGGAAAAATAAGTAAATACAATCAATAGAATAAACATCATTATCCTAAATTGAGCCACCTGGACTTTGCATTAGCCCATCACTGAGAATAGTAACATTAAACCTTTTTTGCTTTTTGTTTTTTCATGTCATGAGCATGAAATATTTTGCATTGTGATGCTTTCCATTGTAGGTGTAGCTGGCAGACAGAGTCCAGAGCATTTTTTTTCCTTTCTAGATTTTCTGAAGGTAAGTGCATTGAGACAATATGACTTGTTTCATGAGGATAGTTATGCTCTGCTTGGCGACCCCTGACCTCACTCCTCAAGGGATCTTGAGGTTAATGTGACTGTGTTCTGGACATCTTCACTGAAAGGAATGTATTTAAGGCCAGAAACTGTGGGAGGAATCTAGTGAATGAATACAGCTTACCCGGCAGAGAAAATAGCCAGGTAATTGTGCCCACCAAAAACCCCAATTAACAGCTATTTACAGCCCACTGGTCTGCAACTTCAATTGCCTGATCAAACATTCATATTCATACAGTCCTTTGCTCAAATAGAAGTCAGTTGCAATGGACTAGCTCTCAGGGGGAGTGGGCCAAAGGAGTCTGTAAAGAACCTAGTTTAGAGCAACTGAGAATGGTTGTGGAGGTAGGTAAGCAAACATCTGTGATGTGACAGAAGCCAAAACAGATGTTTGCCACTTTCACCAGGTAGTGACCTGGGATGCCCTACTTTCAGGGCAATGCAGACAGGCCTGCAGCCAGCCAGCAGTCTGATGCCCTTCCCCTCCAGCTGTCTGCAGAAGGGTCCCATGCAGCCTCCCACAGGCCCATCCCTTTTGCTTCTTGGGACCAAGAGGAAGTGAGAGAATCTCTGCTAATCCCACTCCAAACTTGACTCATATCAGGGCCCAATATCTCTCCACCTTCGCAGCCACACCGAGAGGATTTCTTTTGTATATGAAAAGGAGGACAGAATGTTGGAAGGGAGCTCTCCTCGACAGATGGGAATGAGGCTGGTGTGAGTAACTAACTGGAGGCAATAAAGGTGTTAGCAACTAGCAAGAGGGCAGAGCGGCCCGCAGACTGGCTGTCCTATGTGCTGCGTGCTGTACCAGCGCCAGCGAGAGCTGCCTCCCTAAGCCCCGGTATTAACAGCATGTGGCTGCGGCAGATTCACAACGTACCCACTGGCTTTGTCAGCGTCACAAACCTTGGCAGGGTCCCTATCCAACTGAGGAGGCCACCGTCTCTGTGCCACCTTCTGGCTAATGCCATTTCTCCTGATCATTCCTTCTCTCTGCCCCTCATGCTTCCTTACATCGGATTTCCCTTTTCCTTTGTGGTTTTTCTTTTCTTAAATTAAGGAGAGCTTCCTCATCAATGTCAAGCCCAGTGCGATGTAACCAATTACCCTAAATCACAGTCGTCTAGTTTTATCCTCCATATTCTTGTGTTGCCTAGAATTGTTTAAATGGGAGTCCCAGCAAGGATTCTTGGGGTGGGCTGGGATGTAGGTCAGTGGAGGAGCACTTGCCAAGCATGTGCAAAAGACCTGGGGTTCAATCCCCAGCACCAGGGAGGGGGAAAATTCTTGATGTAAAAATACCATTGACTCCCACAAAGCAAAGGGTCTTAGATGGTTATTAGCTCCTCTCAGCCACATTCCATCTTAGAATCAAACAAATCGCAACTTAGAAAAGTTAAAATGAATCACTAAGGTTACATTACCAACAAGGCGAAGGGTTCACTTAGGACCCAGATCGCCTGGCCCCATCCAGTGGTATTTTCACCTATATGAAATTTAATGTAAAAATAGAAAGCACAGATCCTCAACCCCTGTGCTTGGTAGGGAATTATTTCTCACCCTCAATCATGCTTAAATCCCTCTCCACTGCAACAAAGGCAGCCAATGTATGAGAGAAACTCTTTTGTTCTCCTGTGAATCATCTGACCTTAAGGAAGTCACTCAACCTACTGGTTCTCAGTATGCTCTTTCCAAGCTGAGGGAGCTGGACAGGTAATCTATGATTACTTCTAGCTTCGAAATTCAATGACCCTTGAAGCTTAACTTCTTTCACCAGAATACCTGTCATTTCTAGGTAAATAGTGTTCTCAGTCCTTTCTGCTAAAAGAGGTTAAGTAAATAAAAAGGAAAGATCAGGCTATGCTTTCAGTCCACATCAGAACTTGGTGACCAGGGATGAAGGAAGTTAATAGCAATAAGAAAGCTTCCAGAGTTTACCATTTACAATTTAAATACTTTACTTGGGAGGTTAAAAGTTCAAAGTTGAGTCACAGTCTGAGGTGGCTCTGCTCTTCCTTTTTAATTATCTGAGGTCAGGAAGTTAATAATACCAGAAATCCCCAGTGGAGACCTCTTGTGCACTATGTGAACTTTAAACTTGCTCATTTTTTTTTTTTTTAAGGGTAAAAAGTTCAGTAGAAGCACAGTGGACTTTTCCTCTCAGCCTCCACCCATTCATCCCCCAAGGTCAAAAGTTGAACTGTAAAACAGAAACCCTTGTTCTCTGATCCCCATTTAAACAGATCACTTATTAAAAGGTAAACATTCCAAATGCGAGCCAAAGTCCAAAGTGAATCTGTTCAATAAAAATGAAAATATTGTAATAAAATGAGTCTTTGATCTTTATCACTTGCCTTGGGATTGAACATTAGAATTTGCTTTCTTATTTTTTTAAATCACAGAGAAAGAGCAGTCACCATAAGCTCTTTTCTCACCTACTTCTGCCTTCAGACTGGCCTATCTAAAAAGATAAACTAGAGATAAATTTAAATAGTTGTGTTTACAGTCTTAAGGGAATTTCTACAAAGAATTCTACACCATTTATGTTTATTTATTTTGATCACAGGAGAGTTTAAGAACCACAAAATGTGGCTTAAATGAGAGAAATGTTAAGTACTGTGGAAATGACCAGTGTTTGTTGAAAATGGTGGGAAATACAGAAAAAATAAACGAATGCATGAAGCCAATGTGTCTCATGGGAAGAAGGAAGGACCATACTTGAAACCTCCAAAGATCAAAGCTCAAACATGAAGCCAAGAAGACACCCACAGAGCTCCAAATAGGCATTTAAGAGTGACGAAGCTTTTTTTCTTGAAGTGATATTGGCAAACTTAAGTGTGGGAAAGCCATCAACTAACTGTATGTTAACCCAGTCCAATCAGTTTGCCTAGGAAAGCTTCCCGACATACCATACTATGAAGCTGCTGTTGGATGAAGGCCCTAAGTGTCCTCTTCCAGTAAGTGACACACCTATTCATTTTTTTTTCAATGTGTACCTAGTGGGCATTCTTTCACTGGCTTTAAAAAAAAAAAAAAAATGCCGTACTTGTGAATCAACATTTGTTTCAAAAAATTTTAAGATAGTAGGTTTTTGTCACAACCTACTATCCTAATGACAATACTACCTGTGTCCCATCCTAGTAATTTTTGTATAGGTTGATAAGAATACTCAATTGCAGGAAATGGTAAGAATTTTAAAGATGCACATAAACACATTCATAATAAATACTTTCCACGCGTGTTGGTTTTGACAGTGTCAGTTCATTTTAACAGAAATCAAACTGGAAGATGTAGCTCTAAAGAAGTGGTGTCTTATATCCACTGCCACTGTGAGTAATGTCACATCCTCTAGGATTCCTGAATGCAGCTGGATGACCCAGACCCAGGAATGACACAGCCAGGAAAGCAGCATGGAGCGAGCACAGGGCTGCTTCCTCTTGTTAGGACCCGCCTGAACAGCTGTAACGAAGGACAGAAATTCCTTATGAGTCAAAGTGCAATTTCAAAGTATGAGATAAAATGTGAGAGACAAGATCTTATTGATTAGGATGCTGACCAAATGGAAGTCACTCCATCCAGGAGGATGTTCGGGGAAAACCAGGTATTAAAGTAGATTAATAAGAAGGTGACTGGGATTTGGATGCTACTTAAACACTTAAGCTGATGTTACATGAGAATAACTTCTGGTTTCAATTCATCTTCTCAATATTTATCCATGAATATTTATGTTCCTTCCTTTTTAAATTTTAAGTCACTATATTCTCTGTGAACGAGATGTTTCCAACCTTGTGCCTGAATTCTCTATGATTTTTCTTTTCCTGCAAACCACTTGGGTTTATGAGAAGCTATTATATGGCAAGGACTAAGTCGTATTCTGGGCATACTTACCCTTCATGTCCTTATTGAACAGAAGCAGGATTAGATCGCCATACAATGAACTGCATAGAACAATGTGGAGAAGGAACTACAAGATCTCTGAATAAAGGGCCAAGAGAACCTTGAGTCCTCGCCATGTTCTTTAATGCCTCCATGTCTTACACATTCTTATCCCTCTTCCTAGAATGACCCAGGGTCTTGGGACCCTGCACTCTTCCTTCATACTTCAACTCTCTCTCCTTCCCACTCCCTCTTCCTCTCTGACTCTTCAGCAACTGTCTAAGGAGTAAAAACAGAATATTTCACTCTTCTGTAATGTTTGGTTAATTTTTTTCTTCCTCCAATAATAAATTATGATCAAATTGAGGGAGAGAATTCTCATGCAATTCCTTGGGAGGTCCTTTAGAGACACAGAATGAAATTTGACAAGAAAGGGATTTAGTGGATACTTTAAGAAACAGGAAAAGAGAGCTGAGACCCAACAGGGCATGTGACAGAGAGGTTTCACAGAGTCCTGTGAGAATACCATGAAAAGAGCACTTGTCAACTTGTTGTACTTGATATAACCTGGCACCTGAAAATATCCTTGATGTCTAGGTCTCAGCTCTAGAAATTTTGAATTAATTAGACTGTGATAGAGTGAGGTCATTAGGGTTTTTAGTGCTCACAGGTGATACTGGGGATGATGAACACTTCAGGATAAGACCCAGTGCATGGGAAGATACTGCTACATGGAAACAGCTACTCAAAGTCCCCATTGGCATTTGGATTCAAAAATGGACTGTCAATTTAAGGACATTTCACTTTTCATAATTCTCTTGCAGAATAAGTGACTGTCCCATCTGAATTGATTCAGCAAGTCTAGTATCCTCAAGATAAAGGAAAACGTCTTGATGCACTATACCAACCTCTATATAAAATGGCCTCAGCATTTCCTCCTTCCGCATTAATATCTTGTGTGTTTGAGTCAGGTAGAACTGCTTGCTAGAGGCAGTGTTCCATGCAAACCCTTCCCCATATCTGTTTATGTGTCTGCTTGGTAATTCATACTCCTACTCCAAGACCCATTTCAGTCTTGTCTTTCCTTGGGATGCCTTTCTTTGTCCCACTGGTTTTATAAAGTACTTCTTTTCTCTCATGCACACAACTTGGTTTACCACTCAGTTGTAACCAACTGCACATTGAAGCTCTCCCTGTCTGCTACTGACTGTCTCAGTCCATTCAGGCTGCTGTAACAAAATAGCATAAACTGGGTAGCTTAGGAACAACAGAAATTTATCTCTTAGAATTCTGGAATCTGGGAAGTTCAGATCAAAGAGTCATTAAATTTTGTATCTGTTAAGGACTGTTTTCCTAATTCATAGGCATATTCTCACTGAGTCCTCACCTGGTAGAAAGGACAAAGGGTCTTTCACAGTTCTGTTTTTAAGAACATACACACCATTCATGGGGATTCCACCTTCATGATTTAGTCACTTCCCAAAGATCCCATCTCCTAATTCCATCATTTGGGGATCAAAATTAAAACATATGAATGAATTTTCAGGGGACACAAATATTCCAATGATAGTGCTTATATAGGATTATTTTAAGATTCAGGGCAAATAATTCATTTTTTTTCTCTGGACTCTCCCCCATACTATAGTAAATGATGTGAATAGCTAATGAATAAATTGATGATGAAATGAACAGAAAGATGATTATATAAACTCTCTAATATCTATAGGGTTCATGATATTCAACACTAAAGAAATAGCATAACAACTTCTCTTAGATGTCTTTCATATGCATATTCCAGAGATTGGAAACCCAGGAGCCTGAACCAATTATAGGCCATCAGCTACACCAGACTAGGGCAAGTGGCCCCAGGAAAAATGATTCCCATATAATTTCCTTGAGTGTTAGGATTTTCTAGATAAAGAAATAGAAGCAAAACATTCTGGTCATGTTGTGTTTAAAATTTAAAAATGCTACCTTTCTTATTGCTTGCTTAGCCCTAAACCACATCGTCTTCCTTTTGTTCTCCCCTTCCCTCATACAGGCCATGGGCTCTTCACAGATTCACAATCAGTTTAAAAGTATTTGCTCATCCTTTCCAATTCGGGTTTCAATGGAGCTTGAAAATGAATTATAGATTCATAGTTTGTTAGAGCTAGAAAGACCACCTTATGGACCAGCTCATCCCATCCCACCCCTCCATTTCACAGACCTCGAAGCACATGAGGAAATTTTGGGGAATGTATAGTCTGTGGGCATTACCGTTCTAACTGGATGGATGGTTCTGGGTCTCAGCAGTACCAGTTAACCACAGAGGCCACATCAGTCTTAATACCTAAATCATCCAGTAACTTGGGACCTTCTCAATGTCTTCCCTAGCTCCAGGAAGTCTCAGAAGGAAAGACCATGTGTGGTCAGAAACAAGCCAGTTGTCCCTGGTCTCTTCCTCAAGGGCCCTTGCTTGCTAAAACCCTGCTTTGGTTCCCTGTGTGTTCCCATCTTCTGTGGTTGGCTCTAACTCCAAGGCAGATACATGGTATTTTTTTTTAAGGAGGTGAGTAGAAGGAAAGGATGAGAGTTGGAGAAGGAAAGATATTAGAAAGCATAGAAAAGACAGTTCCATTCCAAGTTTTCCGAGGAATCTCCATTCTGCTTTCCATAATAGTTGCATACTACCATGATGCAGCCACATCAATGTTTATAACAGCTCACCTCATAATAGCTAAACTGTGGAACCAACCTTCAACAGATGTATCGATAAAGAAAATGTGACATATATATATATAAATGTGACACATATATATATATGTCACATTTTCTTTATCGATTTATATATATTATGGAATACTACTCAGCTTTAAAGAAGAATGAAATTATGGCATTTGCTGGTCAATGGATGAAGTTGGAGAATAACATGCTAAGCAAAATAAACCAAAGGTGGATTTTCTCTGATATGCAGATGCTAATTCACCATAAAGGCGAGGGGCCTAGTGAAGAACAGAGTTGCTTTACATTAGGTAGAGGGAAGTGAAGGGAGAGGAAAGGGTATGGGGGTAGAAAGGACAGTAGAGTGAAATGGACATTATTACCTCATGTCCATATATGACTACATAACCAATGTATAGCAATCATATTGCTATAATATGAGCAATCAGAAAAATGAGAAATTATGCTCCATTTATCAATGATATATCAAAATGTATAAATGCATTTTACTGTCATGTACAACTAATTAGAACAAATTTAAAAATTAATTAGAAAAAAAACATAGAAAGACCCTCCTACAGCTTCTGAGCTGCACTTAGTTGTTAGTGTCCCAGAGCATTATAACCTGGTGCTTTAGAATTTAGTTGGAAAATCAGGTCTGGATTCTGACTTTGTCCCTACCATTTACCATCCCTTTGACTTTCAGCAACACACAAAACTTTTCTGAATCTGGATTTCTATTTTTACCTTTTTCAGTACGATGGAAATGTGTCTATCCCTATAAAAACGTTCTAAGGATTTAAGGGAATACTGCATCATATTATAAGGTGCTGAGCCACATATCAGGAGTTGGTCAGCACTCAACAAATAGTATAGATAATATTATTTTCATCTTCACCAGCCTCACTGCTAACAATTTGATTGTTCATTGGCATATATAGCTCCTTCAGTTGTATAAGTAAACTCCTTTATCATTGCAGCTTCTCAGCAGTCCCTCATGCCCACTGGGTAAAACCAAATGCCTCCCCATCCTCTGATTCCTATCTCTTCTCTTCTAGGGACCTGTATATAAAACTTTTTCCTGCTTTTTGCTCACCCATGATAAGTTGGTTACTAATTGATACATCAGGTTCCTCAAATAGCCAAATTTTAATCCTGTTAGAGGGTCAACCAGGACATTGCAGTTGTTTTGCTGAGGAAGTTAATCTGTCCTTCTGAAATAGTAGAAGTTGCAATTGAGAGTTTTCACTACAGGAAAAAAACAAATTCATGTTTTGGTGGCTAGATGTTTTTCACAAAGGAATTCTTCCTTTTTATGGTGATAGAATTATATCTAGATGGTTACCTGGAGATGGTATTTCCCACCTTTAACCATGCAAATGATAATACCCCAAATTGAGCTGAGCAAAACGATGGGAGGAATCTGAGGCCCTAAATAACTCTGTGATTATCCACCTGGTAACTGATTGTCTGACTATTTGAGCAACAAATTTAGACATGTGTCTCCCCATGGCTTGAAAGACCAGGAGGTATCGTTTCTAGACATTGCAAAGAGAAAGTCTGCTATGATGTTTAGACAGAAATGCAAGTCCAAAATACTATGTTTAATTAAAATATTAATACTGATCTAATGCCTACTAAAAGGTTGGGAAGACAAATATCTATGATTCTCAATATAAAAGCTTCAGAGTTGGCATTGTGAAAGATGTCAAGGTCTCTGACACAACCAAACATTGAATGTTTGTGGTTGCTCTTACAGGCTTTTATGTTTATGTTCCCCCCAAATTCATAATGAAGCCCTAATACCTAATGTGAAGGTACTGGGAAATGGGGGTTAGGGGAGGCTGTTTAAGTCCATTCAATGGTAACAGAACAGAGACTGGGCAACTGATGAAGAATAGAAATTTATTTAAGCTCATGGTACTGGAGTCTCCAGATTGAGGAGCCAACATGTGTCATACATGATAGAAGGCATTGTACTGTCCAGTGATGGTGGGGTACTGAATTGTTCGTTTATAAGGACTCCACTCATGCAATAAGAAACCCACTCCTGAGATAAAGAAGAGACACCAGAGTTTCTTCTCTCTGCCATGTGACAATGTAACAATAAAGCAGCCTTCTGCAAGCCAGGAAGAGAACCTTCTCTAAGAACCAATTGTGCTGGCACCTCCACCTAAGACTTCCCAGCCTCCACAACTGTGAGAAAGAGATGGTTGCTGCTTAGACCACCCTGACCTCTACAGTGTTTTGTTACAGAAGTCCGAGCTGACTAATGCAGTTACCTCTTGTTACTAACTGAAGAAAGAAAAACTAACTCAAGGAAGAGGAAATGTGCACTTTATATAGATAACAACTTTAATAAGCAATCATTTGAGTTATATTTTAACCAAAAATGAAAACAGTCTAATTCACCCTTCAATTAAATATGGGTTTTTATATCAGACAATGAAACTGGAAAGAGTGGGGAGACTGCCTCAAAAGTCATTGGCCTTTCTGTCTCAACCAGAGGGAAGAGAGCTAACCATCTCAGCTTTGGGGCAAAACTGGGCAATCCTATTTAGTTCATTTCTAATCATAAGATTGTTCACAGTGTATCAGAAACTTAGCCAGAAACCTAAGCTAATTTAGGGATTATCCTAGATTTATTGACCAAACTGACAGCCTTAGTTTTACATTTTGTGATGATAAATTTTATATAATGTATACTTAATTGTGTATATTTGACTGGTTTACACATATTTTATAAATCAGAATTCGTGAATTGTCCTCATAATGGTTGTTTCGTCTAGTTTCAGGACTCAAATGATCTATGTGGGACTGCTACACAATCTCAAAGCCTTGCTCTCTCACGCCAGGCTGGAACAAGACCAACCTTCTAGACTGAGGACACAAGCCTCCACGTAACCAGAGAGCCTGTGCCAAAGGAGAATGGGGCAAAAGTAGATACAGGTGGCTGCGTATGACTCCTTTCCATGAGCTTCCACGCAACCAAGGGGCAAAATTCTTGATTTGATGCCAATAAGTTCGACTGGTCTTATCAGAAAGAATTACTGAGTAGAACGATATGCTGAGGAGTCCACGATTGCTATGGATCAGAAGAAAACTATTCTCAATTCATTCAAATATTTAAGCACATATCTACTTTTTAAATGTATATGTTCTCTTTTTTTTTTTTTCTTTCCTTTTTTTTTGGTGGGGGGGAAACCAGGGATTGACCTCAGGGACACTCAGCCACTGAATCATATCCCCAGCCCTATTTTTTGTATTTTATTTAGAGACAGGGTCTCACTGAGTTGCTTAGGGCCTCACTAAGTTGCTGAGGCTGGCTTTGAACTTGAGATCCTCCTGCCTCAGCCTTCCATGTCCCTGGGATCATAGGCGTGAGCCACCGCACCCGGCCTGTACATGTTTTCAAAGGTGTTTTTAATGATGAAATTATTAAGAGGTTGTATGACGTAAGCTGTCTTTAAGAATTTGCTATCAGTGCCATAAATGACTTTCCCATGCTTTATTTTGTCTCCACATCTTAAGTTTAAAAGTTTCTCCCACATTTTCTCAGATCAGAGCCCACGTGGGTAATACGGTGAGACATACCCTCTCCTGTTGACATTTGTATGCAGCACCTTTTCTTCATCACCACGTCATGGTCGCAGGATCCACTGAAGACAGGTAAGAAGTGGTATTTGGTACTGTAGCTAATCTAAAATCCTCTAACTCAAGGTAACAGCAGAGTATAAGAGTTGCTATACATGTCAGGTACCTTCCAAGCATTTTTTTTATTAGTTCATACTATAAAATGTATATAAATTATCATAACATCCTTGAAAAATATTAAAATAATTATATTATTCCTACCATACAAACAAAGAAACTAAAGTGCTAAATAGTAGCACACTGCTAAGAAGGAGCATGATGGATATTTAAAGAAAGGTAAGCTAGCACTGTGATATAAAATTATCAGTGGTGTTATTCCCACTTAGCCAAGACTATTTGGAAGAAGTAATAAAAGGATGCCAATTGAAAAGTTACAGAACTATAACCTCAGCCTGATGTAGTGGCACATGCCTATAATCTCAGGGACTGAGAAAACTGAGGCAGGAGGATAGCAAGATCAAGGCCAGCCTCAGCAACCAATCAAGACCCTGACTCAGTTTAAAAAAAAAAAAATTGGGAATGTAGTTCAGTGGTAAAGTGCCCCTGGGTTCAATCCCAGTACTGGGGGAAAAGAAAATCAGCCTCCTGGCCAAAACACCCTTTAAATATCCTCAACTTCTTCTTGTCCCAAGTACCAATAAAACAAATTAACTGGTTCTTCATTAAAAGTAGACAACCAGGAGGACAGGGACCCAAATATCTCACAGAAAATAGTCCAAGTGGACAAATAAAAGAAAAGAAGATGATAATTTGTGAATAAAAGACATGTAGAGTGGAAATCCAGCTCAGCCAGAGAATAGAATATGAACTCTAGGGTCATGTGGGTGACCAGGAGGGAATAAGAAGTTTAGACGGATGAGAGCCCAGTGAGGCTTTTTGTTTGGTTCTTTGGCACCCCTTGACTTCAGGAAGTGATGAGGAAATTCTAAATTTCTGAGAACGCTTTTCATAAGACCGAGATTAGAGTTTCCAATGAAGAAGACATTGCTGCAATAGAAGAAAGCTAAGTGTAATAAAGTTCTCAGGCCAGAAGGCACTTAGCTGAGTGCTCTTAAGGAAATAAGGTGTGAAACAGCAGAAATTGATGAGGGTACAGCGCCTGTAAAATAGCCATATTTCACAGTACAATTATCGCCACCACAATTAGTATACATTCACAAGTATTTCCTGCACCCTAATCTCGCATCGAAGACAGTTTGGTAATACATGATTTTGAAGTAATACAGCACAATTTTTTAAAAAGTTTCATAAAATGATTGCACTTCACTTATTTACCAAAAAGTTTGGCATAAAATCTATGACAATAATGTAGTGAAATACAGGTTGGTGAAGACTGTCCCATTTATAACAGTGCCTCTGTTTTGTTTTGTTTTGTTTCGTTTTGTTTTTCTTTTTAAGGAAAAGAAGAAAGATCTCAGGAATTCAGACAAATGAACTTTGTCTTGGTGCTAGGATACTGCTGTTTGAATTAAAAAAATAAAAAAGAGAAAGAGAGAGACCAAAACAAAATAAAACCCCAAAACACTGAAACCAATACTAAATACAATCCGATAATTGAAACTTGACAACACTTCCATCAACCCTGCAGGAATGGGAATTTCCATCCCCATTATTGACAACACCAGTATAGAGAGGCATCATGAATTTGCCTTTTCAAAGGATTGGAGAATTAAGAAACAAATGCTTTTTTGGATCTAAAACTGTCTGAAGAAATTTGAATCATTTACATTGTATGCTTAGGCCAATGAGAATATGATGTTAGAGTGAAAATGTAATTTCATCTGCATTTTAAAAATAACTATAAGAAATGTCTGAACCACAAACAATTGATTCTCATGTGACTGACAGTGTGGGTGCAAGCATAAAAAAGAATCAGTAACCACGTGATCCTGTGATCATGTGATAATCATCACTAACATTTATTGAGTATTTACTGCATGGCAGTATATTGCTTCATATTTGCAACCATTATCTCAGTTATTCTGCAACTGTGAATGATGGTTCAGAAATACCTCCTCTTTCACAAAGAAAAATCCTCTAAGGGGTAGGACAGAGTATCAACCATGGTCAGAGTTCAGATGAGTTTCCAACAAAGCTTATCTAAAGTATTCTAAATAGAACGTGGTCCCCATTTAGAACTTAGCGGAGCCTGGAGGGTTGTACAGGGGACTTCAGGATAGAACCTGTTCTGTGCCCCTGAATCTCCGGGTCACCTAAGAGCTCCTCTCTTCTCCAGGACCTCAGAAGAGTCATGCTGACCTCAGTTCCAGAGTCCACCAGAGTCACCAATCCTGAACTGTTTATTTCCTGGTCCTTAAGCCTGCTTCCCTAGCAGACTTCTATGAACTTCTTTGTGTGTGTGTGTTTCCTGATTCTTCTGACTTAGGTTCTTTTCCTTAGTCCTTCGTCTGTGTTGCTTACCTAAAATTCTAAATGCCTATTGATCAAAAACTCTGAGCAAGTTTTGTCTGAGACCTCCCAGCCTTGGTCTACAACCTCCTTCCACTCAACCCTTGGCTGACAGAAAGAACAATCTGGAGTCCATAAAGATTAGGGCTATTCCACTAATCAGTGATCTTTCCCAATTGCAATACTTAGTTCAGAGTTCTTCACACATTGCTCAAAGTGCTTTCTGTTCAATCAAGACTTGTTGACTGAATTTACAGTGCATAATATATCGTGAACTGTGGACCAAAGTCCAAATTACAACACATGACCCCTATGTCAAGAAAGAGAAAAAAAAAAATCAAACAAACAAAAAACTTGGACAGACACCAGATGATGCTGAACACATGGAAAATTCCAGAACAAAAAACGCCCACACTACAGCCCTGTTCTCAGATCTTCTGTAAGCTATGTATGGTTTCCTTTCTCAAATTATGAACTTTTTGAGAGTAGGATACAGTGAAGTGTCAAGTGCAGGGTGCTCAGCTTCCCCATCACTCCTGCCACCAAGGAATTACCAGGAATTGAACTTTCCTGTTAGGTTTTCTCCTGGACAATATCTTTGAGTGCCATAAAGCCACACTGAAAAAGTATGAAGCTTTGTCACAGTCACCTCGTCTCCGGATAGATAGCTCCTTGAAAATAATCATCCTGCATTCTGCATCTTCTATATCCTAAATTATTTTAAACAGGATCCTTCTTTTCCATTACCTACCAGCAATTTTGTAGAAGTCGTTAACATTTACAATCGCTGACCTTAAGTAAAGACGATTGTCCTCATCAAGGTAGGTGGGACTCATTCAATCAGTTGAAAGCCTTAAGGAAAAGACTGAGGTTTCCCTTAGAAAGAAAAAAATTCTGCCCCAAGATTGCAACATCAACTCCTGCCCAAGAATTTTGAAGCAGCTAGCCTTACCTGCATTGCAGATTTTGACTTGCCAGTTCCCATAATCATATAAGACAATTATCAGCATAAATCTATTTCTTCTTCTCTATCTCTTTCTCTCTCTCTGTCTCTACACACACACACACACACACACACACACACAAATACTTCCCTTGGTTCCCTCACTTGTCAATGAAAAGGGTTCCAACAGCAAAAATAATCTACTCCCAAGATTTCAAACAAATAATACTTTAATGAAGGAACAATGCATAGGAGTGTCAACAGGGTTAAGGGAATAAAGAAAAGAAGGTGAAGGACCAGTAGCTAGCAACACAGGGCAGCTGTTCCCACTCCTAGATCCAACCTGGCAAGGGGAGGAAAGATCTCTGTCACAGTCCAGTAAAAACTGGAGCCGTGAGTGGAACCTCACAGGACCTGGGGTCATGAAGGGACACAGCTACCTCTGGATATGAAGCCATGAAACTGAGAGAGAGCCAGGAAGACTCTGACCTCTCTCTCCTGCTCTCTAATCTCCTGGCAGGAGAGTCAGTTGGCCTCCAATTGGTAAAACCCAAACAGGAGCCACCTAGAAAGAGAGCCTGGTAGACATTGTTAGCAGAAATCACACTTCAACAGCACAGGGCAGGTAAAGTAGAGAATTTGCTTGACAGAGTCTCACTAAGTTGCTGAGGCTGGCCTCCAACTTGTGATCCTCCGCCGCAGCCTCCGAGTCCCTAGGGGTACAGGTATGTACTACCACGCTCAGCTCCATGTCTTTCTAATTTATTATTTTGCTGTCTTGACAATAACCCAGAATTTAAACTGCTTTCCCTTCAATTTTTTTTCCCTTTTATGATGGTCTTGTTGTCACTCCTAAACCCCAAGAAACAAATTTTAGTCAATTAATAAAGATATATCCAATTACAAGGGAAAATACAAAAAAGTCATATAAAGGGATCTATATAGATACAATAAATTTGGGCTAAATGTTATGTTTTATACCCATCAGATTGTATCCAACACAATTTGAAGCATATAAAATAATATGAATTCCAAAATATGTACTCAATGAAATAACTTTTTTTTTCTTGTAAATCTTTATCTTCTTTCAGACATCAAAGAAAAGGAAACATCTCGGTGTTCCAATATTATGGTTAAAGAGAGAAAATGGCCTATCATTATGCTTAGGCAAGGAGTCAATTATCAGGAATGCATATGAGGTTATCTTTCCAGAACTCTCATCTGGAAATCACTTGTTTTCCTAGTTAAATTTATGTGGGTATCATAGAAGCTATTCTGTAGTCACAGTTGATTGGCCCAGCAGGAGACACTGGATCTAAGAAGACCTCTTTATAATTCCTTCCCCAGATTCAATTTCCTAGCTTAAGCTTATCAATCCAGTCCTGATACAAAGGGGAAAACTGGAATCCAATCTTGGACATACTGCATTTTGATCTGACAACCACTCTTTGGATGCCTGAACTGTAATTGTAAATCTAAGAAGTTAATTATTGGTAGCCTCATTTCCAGTCATGTGGAGTGAAAATGGGGAGGAAATAAGAGAAATATCCATGTATTCAGAAAATAGACACAAGAGACAAATAGCAGTGTCTAGGCCTAATGTGAATGAATCTGTGGAAGCAAACAACCAAAAGGAATGGTGTCAGGCCTCCAGTTGAAGCTATACCTCAAGTCCAGTTGCATATCTACCCTTGGTCTTCTAAATTCTTCACTTTGCTTAAATTAATATAAATGAGTTTATGTGAATTCCATTGCATATGAATCCTGATGAACAAAATTCCCACCATCTAAACTTACACAATGCAAGACTAAGTCTCAAAAGAGATCAGGAACACGTAGAAAGTAACTTATCAAACAAATGCTATGCAATTTCCTGTCAAAGAATCTGGTTGGTTAGTTTGGTTTCTATGCTATTAACACAGTGACAAGAAGGACCAAACCCACCATTCCCGTTAGACTTTACACTAGGAAAATAATGAGCCTGAAGTGATGCCCACACATGGAATCCTGAGTGGACTCAAGAACACAGTTATACTGAGTTCTTACTCTAAAAGCCAAGAGGACCATATTTCTCCTAAAACCTTTTGAAACGGAGCAAATATGACAACCTAAATGGAGGTCAGTTACTTGAGTTAGTTCAACATGATTCGGTCAGTATTACTATCAGAAGCTCATGTTCATTATAGGGGCACAAAAGATAGTCCCAGAATGAGTTCTACCAGTCTCGGGTTCCATTTCTCACATGAATTTTCTACAACTCCTAAACTGCCAACTATCTGCTCTTAAAAGGGAACACATATGTAGCAAATAAACAACTATGAGTATAATTCATCTGTTCCCTTTTTCATTCCTGTAGGAGAAGGATGAAGGAGCAAAGTAGCTAGCACTCTAGCCACAGAAAAATAAGATTTAAAAATATCTTTCTGGTGGTACAAAGTATCTAAAGTTTCTGAGAAAGGATATTGGTGCCAGCATCTTCATAGTATATGCAGTGGTCCAGCATGCTGTTGGATTTCCACAGATGGCTAGGTTTCTGGACTCCAATCTGCCACTTACCATCTAGGTGACCTTGGGCAAGTTACTTAGCATCTCTAAGCCTCCAGTTTCGTGGCTAGCAAGATATGAATGAAAAGAGTGGCCCCACAAGTTGTAGTTGTAAAGGGTAAATGACTTAATAGATTTAGAGGACTTGGAACAAAACCTGGAATATAATAAGTACTCAATAAATGTTAGCTCTTATGATTATGAGGTCATGGATCACTTGGTTTTGTAGCTTCAAATAAAGCATATACACACATACACACACAGCTGGTTATTTAAATAAAAAAGGAAACAAATCAACAGAGTGAATTTTAATTAAATCTGCTAATGGCATGGTATAGATCAGTTGGGAAAATGTGTTTACTTCACAAATTATTTCTAAGATTGTTCCACATAAAACAATGAGACCACATTAGATATGTATACATTTAAAGGGTACATTAAAAAATATATAACAAGTAACCATCCAATTTTTGCTTAACAGCTGCTTTTACTATTATTATTCAAAGTGATTTTTAGTTTAAGGGAACTGCCTGAATGATTTTCTCAAGGAAATCAATAACTCGGCTCAGTCCCTTGAGATCCCTGGGTCATGGCAACTACCAGTACTCAGACGTTGGGGAAGTGTTCAGGGAAAAGGTTGCAGCTTGGAAGCATTCTCAAGAATGAGAGAGCATGTCGAAACAATTAATCATAAACAAGTCATTAAAATTAAAAGTGTATTCTTAAATAGTTTCTTGATTAAGAACAAATGCCTCATTAATCTGGAACATATTGACTTGAGAACACAAGTAAAGTCAAAGAGAATAATGACTGACATGACACGGAACACAGCATGCGGTGTGTTCCCATTGCAAAAGCTCCGGAGGAACAGACATCACAAAAGGTCACTGGAGACACTGAGCTGAACAGGAGATCCTGCATCACCCAAGAATGCAAAGGTAAGTTTTAAAAAATCTAGATGACAGAGAACATTGGGTACCAACACCACAAGACACTGTTTTCATCTCTAGATTCTGAGCACATTCCATTTGCTTCAGGGATGAAGAAAAGCTTACACTCAAGATCTAAAACATAAAAATAAAAACAAATGCAGAAGAAATACAGCATCTAATTTTAAGGAAAGTTAATATTCATCTTTTTCACTCTTGGCTTCCCAAATTTTAGTGAAGTATGAGAATAGAAGTTAAAAACCAACACAAATATCATAATTGGTTATGGATTTTCTTTGAGTCATATTAAAGCTGCATTTCTGAAAGGAATATTAGGACTTAGTAAACAAAAATAGATGTTCATCAATATGAGAGGTACATAAAAATCTACAAAATTTTTAAAATAAACAAATTGGACATTGAACATAAATAAGACAATTAATGCTTGTTTTTTTAAAAAAAAATCTGATTTTGGAATAGCTGTCAAAATACACATTTTTCTGAAAAGCTTTGGAATTCCGTTTTCTAGGAGGTAAACCCTACAAAAAACTTACTAATCAGTTCTGTATCCTCTGAACAGTGCTGAGGACTTAATAGATGCTCCATATGTACTTTATGAATAAACAACTTCAGCAGTGGCTGACACCATAACTTGATTGGTTGATAGATAATTTTAACACTGAGCCTCAGAACTTAATACTCTGCGGTTGAATCTATACCATGTTGCCCTTCCACAAGGACTCCTCATAATAAAGAGAAAATTTCCATGAAGAATTTTGGAGGTTTTGGAGAAATATTATGTGCAATGAACTTCTCAAATATTACTCTTAATGGCATATATGATACAAAAAAATCATCATAATATTTCCATGATTAGAATAAATTCTTCTGAAGGTGAGCGAAACTTGGCATAACTTTCAGAGCCAGATTTCAGATATAATACTACCTTGTTTTTATTTATACAACATTTCATTTCAAACTTCAAGACAAAAGAGAAAAATTGTCTAGAAAAGAAGGAACAGACATAAAGAGAGAGAAGGTAGAGCTTTGCCATTCTAAGTTACTATAAGCAGACTTGTTTTCTTCAATATATAAACCCTATGTTTCCCAAGGTTTTAATCTTGACAGCAGGATGACAGCAAAAAGTTGTATCCAAGAACATTCCCTGTGTAATACATGTAAACTCAACTTGTGCTGGAATACAAATTTCCAAACTTCCTACCTTCTGCCCATGAAAATCAAACCATCCAGTCAGAAGCACAAGATCAGCAAACAGAAAACATAATTATACTGCTTCAAATTCTTCTAAGTGCTTAACATAGATTAATAGATTGAATTCTGAATGTTACAGAGCCCAGAAATGAGATTGCCAATACCTAGCACAGTATTCAGCACAACTGGACACATAATAGTATCTGAAAGGTAACTTAAAACTGGAATGAAAGAAAGAAGAAACCAATGTTGTGCTGTTGTTGTTGTTGTAATCTTTTTAAGTTGTAGATGGACACAATACCTTTATTTTATTTATTTTTATGTGGTGCTGAGGATCGAACCCAGTACCTCACATGTGCTAGGCAAGTGCTCTACCACTGAGCCACAATCCCAGCCCACTAAAACAATGTTTTTACAAGAGGTGACTACCGTTTAGGATTCTAGAAGATGATACTCAGCACTAGGCTAGTGTCTTCTATAAACAACCTTTCCATTTTCTCTACCTCTTCATCATCGTGCACATGATAGAAACTGTATACATCATGTGTAGATAAGATGGAAAGGTTGAAAATCCATCTGTTTTCCAAATGACACTGGTAGTCTTGGAGACTTGACCCACAAAACTACTTAGAGTAGGGCTGCACTGCTCACAGGTTTATAGTTTATAATTAAATCTATTTACAACGGTAATTCTACATCATGATGCAAGTAGTAACAATCACATCAGAAATTAATACTTTCTAGAATTTCCATGAAAACTCCCTGGTTTCAATGACTCACAATTAGGTCATAAATGTTTTATTTTTTCTTTATATACAATCAAAGCTCTCATCTTGGGAGACATTTTTCCTATCAATTTCCTAAGTATAATGTGTGCTGCTCTTAGGTGTTTTCAAAGAACACAACAAGAACAATTTTCAACAAGAATGACTAGAACAAATTTAGTTCAGGAACTTAAAATTGACACCAAAGAAATCTTGCAAACCTCAATCAACATTTTCCCCATTAAATCTCAAGTCTCTGTAGTTCTTTTGAACAACTCCAAAAGCTATAAAATCCCATGAAATAGACTCACATAAGAGCAGTTCTTTGTTTCTGAGAAATTCTAACCAGTAAGGGTCCTTGGTATGTCAGGGAATATACTAGAACTGGAAATCAGAAAACTTGGGCTTACATCTACTCCTGACTTACTGATTAGACTCCAGTGGAATACTTTCATTTTTCTGGGACTCCTCCTGGTTTATCATATTTGAGGGTTAGAGAGGATAATCCATATGTATTTTCTAGCTTTAACTGAGGGTGGGAGCCCTTGGGTGGCAGAGCAGTCCCAGAAGTAGTTGGACCAGGGATGTAGAGTGGTTTGCTAGTTTCCACAGGTCCCTGGGTTTGATGCCTGCACCACAAAAAGGAAAAGAAGAAAGTCATAGTTAAAATTAATTAGAAAGAGTCTGCCCCTGCTCATATCTGAGTTTGACTTTAGTTCTTGCTTCAAACATATTATTAAATCTCTGTACATATCAATTCCCTCATCTATAAAAAGAGAATGATAACAGTATATATCCTATGGGAGGGCAATAAAAAATTAAATGAAATACAGCATATAAATCACTCATCACAGCATATGGCACCTTATCAGACTCGATGCTTGTTGGCAAGACTATGTATCTGTAACTTTGCAATTTACAGAATGAATTGAAGAATGGAGTCTTATCATTAGAGGTTAAGAATCACTTCAACCAGTGTCAAATTCTATCACAGTTGCTGGGTCTGCAACACCAATAATCCAAGTTATCACTGTGTCCATGATACAAATCTTCTGTGCCTTTGATTTCTTTGGAGGAATCCCAGTCTTCAAAGTCTATTTCTTTATAATAGTTCTAAATCCCCAACGTTTTTCCTCTTGATTCCAAAATGGGCTAAAAATGAAAACCTGCATCATTAAATTTGCAAAATATTTAAATTGCTCATACTTCAGAAAGTAGAGAAGGAAAAGAATTATGTTTTGAGAATAGCCTCAAAATGTAACTGTCAAAAGGAAGAAAAAAATAATCTTCAAAGCCTGGTTTGGAAACTATTCAAGTCAAGATTTTAGTAGGACCATTTGCAATTTCTAAAATGCATGCCCACTTCTGACTTTGCCTTACCAATACAAAAGTCACCAAGCAGATGATAAAAT
>JAJEJO010002355.1:21189-49728 GCA_020662805.1 Glaucomys volans
AACTGTTATCTAGCATGTGTCAATCACTTGACAGGTAAGATGTGCTTAACTTCTTTCTCCAAATGCAGAAAAACATTTCTACAATATTTTTAGCAATGAGAGGGCGGTGTGAGGGAATGTGAGTTTTCATAAAAGCTTAAGGTCATGACAACACTTGCAGAATTTGGCAGGGGACAGGGTAGATATCTTCTTATCACAGTAGATTAGTTATTCAGAAGTACCTAGCACAGTACCTGAGACATTATATTTTCTCAATAGATATCTGACTAATGAATCAATGAATGAAAACCTAACTTTTGCTAGTAGAGACCAGAGACTTAAAACATCTGACATGTTTAAGGCACCTGTGCCTACATCCACTAGAGACTGAACATCCATGCTTTATGAAATGTGACTCACCCCACACCCTGGTCATAGATGATTGGACCTAAGGGAACACATGACCAGCAGCATGACTCATCTGTAGACAGACAGCAATTCATCACTCCTGTGGCCTGGCCAATCAGATTCTCCCTCTTAGGAATTAATTCTAAGATTGGGGGATTGTGGTCAATGGGCTTTTACCACTGGAAGTTGAGGCCAGGCAAAATAAGGGCAAGAGCAGCCATCTGGGCCATGTGAATAATGAATGAAGCAGAAGCAGCCAGTTGGTATTAAGAGCCAGAATAAAAGGAAACTAGGAAGCAAAGTCTAAAAAATATGGTCCTGAAAAGAGAGACATTTTGAAAGAGGAGGAATCAGTTGTGAAACAAGGGTTGATCCTGTCCTGTGGGTTTGTTCAATTTCCTCATTCAATTTCGTCTCAATTCCTGTGGTCCTCTTTTCTCTCACTTTTTTCTCACTACTTAGAGCTGTTTCAATTCCTTTTGAGTAAAAGAGACCAATTCAAACACTTTTTACAGTAATATTCTGTTTTCCATTGTATTTTGTCAACATCCACATTTTTCTATCTTTGGATAACATAAATATTGGTTTAGAAGTTATTTTTAAAAGTCATTTTAGCTATTCGGTTACCCTAAAAGGGCTCACATACTTTCACAATAATTGCAAGAGAAAAG
The DNA here is from genome assembly GCA_020662805.1 of Glaucomys volans. Lineage (NCBI taxonomy): Eukaryota > Metazoa > Chordata > Mammalia > Rodentia > Sciuridae > Glaucomys > Glaucomys volans. Next base: position 22,248 of record JAJEJO010002355.1, read on the forward strand.
ATTAATGTACAGTTCTTGTGAGTTTCTACTCAATTCAAACTTTAAAATTCAAGAGTTTTAAATTATTATCAATCAAACTTGAGAACGTTGGAATGCTATCTGGAACTTTGAAGAAAATGTTTTGATTTAACAGCTGAAACATTTATAAAAAAACTTTTGTTAATGTTAGAGAGCTTTTCTGTGTATTTAGCAAACAGCATTTGTGCAAGGCACAAAAAAAACGTTGGGAAAGTTCTAAAAAAAAAATGAGCTGTTGTTTCATGTTCACAATGCAAGGACAAAGTTGAACATAATTTTGTTCCACATAGTTGATCAAACTGCCGGGCGATTTTCTTTCTGTGCTTTGTCGAAATAGCTTAGGGGCTCTGCTATTTGAAAGTTAACCCCTGGTACTCTAGGCTGGCGGGTGTTGTGTTTGTTTTGTTTGCCAAGGGGCATGTTTGGTGCATCCTGCACATCTCAGTCACATGAAGTAGGTAATCTGAAGTGGCAGTGTGCTGTAGGACACCCAAACCTTCATCCCAGGCATACTTGGAACAACACCAAGCAGGATGAGTCACTTAGGGAAGAAGCCACCCTAACTCTGCTGCTTGTGGCTTAGTATCCTTTGCTCCTGGAAGGTTTAAGAAAAAGTGCCAGAATACACGCTTGGTGAGGAGTCCTTATTTACACCTGGAGTGTCTGGGTAAGAACCAAGGACCTCTTGAGACTGTTGTGGGCAAGAGAGCCACAGGCTAAGAGGAAGTGAGATTTTAAGTGATCTTTTTGTGACCTCATTACCTGTAGAAAACAAGTCTGGTAGCTCTGTTTTTGGAATACTTATTCTAAGATTCAACAAAACAGTTTGATCAATAGGTTGTAAGGTTTCCCACTGGGAATCAAGCAAAACTACAACAACATCAAAGAAAAAAACAAAAAGAAAGAAAGAAGAAGAAAGAAGAAAGAAGAAGAAGAAAGAAAGAAAGAAAGAAAGAAAGAAAGAAAGAAAGAAAGAAAGAAAGAAAGAAAGAAACCAAAAAAGAAACTAAAAAACCAAACCCCCCCCAAAAATTTAGACGGGTTAAGGAATTTATGCTCAGTCAAAAGGGGAATATGTGTCTTGCTTAATAATTATATATATATTTACAGAACCAAATTGAATCAGTAATTTTCCTGCATCACATCAAATTTGACCCACAAAAATATCAATTTGTAGAAGTTACAAAAGAAACCCTTAGAAATTCAGAACTATTAAAAAAGGGATCAAGAAATTCAAATTCAATTTCAAACTGAGCCTAGTAGATATGTGATGTGCTTCTGTTGTATATTTGCAGATTGAAATGATTTTTTCAAACTTTTTCCCCTTGCAATGGACCTAACTATATTCTTTTTCATGCTGGACCTCAAACCCAGAGTCTCAAGCAGGCTAGGCAAGTGCTCTACTACTGATCTACATCCCCCAGACCTATCTTCTTCCTTCCTTATCTATGGAACCCCAATTACCTCAGGCCTATGTGCACATTAATATATGCACATGAAATGACAGTGCTTTCTCTGTCTCTCTCTTTCTCTGTCTCTCTCTTACCTGCTCATCATGAGCCTTAGGACCTGAGGAGTTTTTCCCAACCCCAGGAAATTGTGGCATTTTCTAGAGAGTGCCTTTAGTGTGAGAAGCCAGCTGGTCCTGCTGGTTCAGGCACTCTTTGGCTTTTTGCCACAGTCCATGGGGCAGTTGGTGTCTGGTTGTGTTAGGCATGGATCTTTAAGGAGAATGTTATCTTATCTAGGACAGCTTCTGTGTCCTCAGTATTACACAGAGGCACCCTTATGGCACTGTCTTTTCTTCAGTCTTCCCTGCAAGGCACTTGCTAGATTCTGCTGAGAAATGGGGAAAATGTGAAAATTACTGAATTTGCAGAGCTCAGAACAATTATTTGCCCTCACCCTGTCCAGGATGGAGGTAGCACACTATTCTTGGCATTTCCTATGTTCCATCTTCTGCAGCCCTCTCAGGCCTTCAGACATAAAACTTCCTCCTTTCTTCTTTCTTCTCTCTTCTCCAGATGCAAATAAGACACACAAATATATGTCTGAGAGGACTGCTGAATCCCAAAAGCTGTTCTCAGTTAGGCTAAGCAAAGATCACTGTCTCCATCTACATTTACTCTGTTTGAACACCAGACTACATTACTTAATAAAGATGAGATCCAGAGTCACCTTTAGTCTTTTGTATTTTCAGTAAGATGAACATCAAGGTTCTTCCTACCTTATCAAAAGTCTGAATGAAAATGTACTAAGCTAAAGGGAAAACTTCAGACTGTCAGACTGTCACAAAATGACATGTGATTTAATTCACAGGAAATATGGAGAACAGAAAGAGTTTCCACCTTGTCAAACAAATGGAATGGTCTTGGATAGAAAGGAAGAAGAAAAATGGCAGAATAAACACCAGTTATGAACTACACTAAAAGAATTAGTAGATTTTACATATTAAGGAGGTGGGCTGCAAGGATTTAATCTATTTTAACAGTGTAATTTTAGGTCATCTGGTATTACATATGGTAAAAGTGCAAAAATTTGAAAGGAAAAAAAATAAATTTTTTGATGAAGATCTGAGTTAGCCCATTGATTCCAAGTGTGCTACCAAATAGTGAGATGACCAGAAGGGATCCAGTAGAAGGAGTGAGTAAACAGAAGACTTGCAAAATGGTAAGCTAAGAGAGAAAAAAGGGAGCAAGAAACTTGAATGAAGGAAGATCACAACAGCCATATAGGGAGGGAGAAAGGGGCCAGGAATATTATACATTGAAAAGGGATGACTCCCTTTCCAGAGAGAGAAAACTATAAATTCTCAATTTTTACTGCAAAGAGGAAAATATTTTCTAAAATAAGCAATTAGAATATTTTCAGATTATTACTTTCAAAATAGAGAAAAATTTCTACTTTTAAATCCAAAATTTTCTGATTCCATTCTTTCATCATGCTACCAATGTGAGACTTATACACTATTTTCAGACGCATAATTCTGCTCAGTTGAATAAAGATGTTGATATCTTAAACACAAACTGGATCATCTGGCTCCGTTGCTACCATGGGGTCTGAACCAGTGCCACACCCTTTTACAGAATCTGTGCCTAAGGATGTTTCCAAAGCATCACAATACTATGTTGGTCTAGTTACAAAGGAAGTGTCCTTTCTGAATTCCACGTGTGTGCTTACAAGCATGCCACTGGTGGAGCACCCAACAGCCTTTGCCTGTAACTGCTCCCAAGAAAGAGATGCACAAGTAGCAACATTTTCAAATTTGTTAAGTATATACTTGAGTCTCATGTTTTTTCCTAACTACTTGTGATCTAAAATATAGAATATATGTTTTGAAAGTCAAACAAAGTCAAAAGTGATAGAGATACTACAATTGTTATAAGATAAAAATGTGCAGTAAGGAGTCAAAGGTTAACATAGAAATAGACATGGCTGCAATAAGGAAATGCACTTATGAGCCAGGTTTTCTTTCTTTCATTCTTGGGTTTAACATAGCTATTTTCCCCAAAGGACATTCAAGGAAGTCATTTCTCTGGTAAATAATCCTTAAAGCAGTGTTTCTCTATTCAGCATTGTTGACAATTGAGGCTGGATAATTCCTTGCTTGCAGGCAGGGCTATGGTGAGCAGTGCTGTGCTGTGCACTGTAAGATGTCTAGTGGCATCCCGCCTCGAGTCTCTGCCCACTTGAGCCGCTAGCATGCCTCCTCCAAACTGTGATAACCAAAACTTTTGAAGACATATCCAAATGTGGCCTGGGGGACAAAATTCCCCCTCCCTGCCACTATCCCTCCTCCTTAGTTGAGAATCACTGCCCCAAAGTAACCATACCAATCTTTAGAATGTTTCTGACAGTGGTGTTATAAAAGGGAATTTACATCATTGTCATTTATGTCACATTATTTTAGTTTTACTACAAGTAGTTTAAGGTCCAGGCAATATATTCCAATTTATGTAATAAAAATTCTTATCCAGTATGTCCCTGTTTCTTTTAAGCCATATCCCTATAGTTGCCTGAAATATTCACAAGTAAGAAGAAAAATGTACTGATTATAAAAAATAAAAAATTTAATATGGCCAAATATAGCATTTACTAACTTTGTAAAGTACATCCCAAAGTATATTTGCAGCAGTTCACAGCAACAAAAGTTGCTGTTGGATAAGTGGGTCAGAATTACCATGGGGGAAGTAGCTCTCAAAATACTTATGGATTATTATGAGCCAAGTCCAAGCAAGAAACATTCAATCAGACTTTGGAGGCATTTCTTCCAGGCGACTAAAGCAACACCAGTCAAATAACATTTGCAAGAAGCTCAAGTCCAAATTAACCCAGTAAGCACCTCGTAACACCTCAAGTGCTCTGAGAACCAGCCTGACTATATTTAGGTCCAGCAGAACTTTCAGATCTGTTCTTGGTCAGACATAGCTTTTAGTAGACAAGCAACAAAACAAATTCGAATTTCACTCCGAAAAGTATGGACTTTGTGGAATATAAAACTAATTCCAGAGCAAAGAAAATCTTGAATAATAAACAAACTCTGACAGAAAATGAATAAAGGAACCCATAGTTGCCTTCCAATTTCCTTGGCAACCAGATAAGCAACCAATGAGTTTCAAAACTCATATACAGGCTTGATGCTTGCAAGTAATAAATAACAAAGGTAACAATGCTGAGACCAAGTACTGATAAACTCACTTCAGCTTTCCAAGTGTAAAACCAGTTTTTCTACTCTCAACATTTAACAAGTACAACTTTACACACATACAAAAGGGGTAAAAGTTTGTGGGGCCTTGAGAGTGGAAAATTGGCCCCATATGACTAGAGATATCGACATGTGTGAATCCTGGCAAACGGTATACTCGTGGAGAAGGCTGCAAAACACGCATCCTGCTTATCAAATATTAGAAATATGGTAATAGAGTGTGTGAAAGCAAACTACATGGCACAGGATGACTTTTGCAAACCAGCTGTTGGAGAGGCATGGCACTACACTCACGCGATGTTGCTACCCACATCCTCCCCAGCTGTTTATGTTGTTTACTCTAATTCACTTGAATCACAATCCCATCTCATCGGCAGTTGAGACCTGAAAACTTTTTCTCACTGACCTGATATTTATTTTCCAACTAGTTTTTGTTTTCATGTGGCACTGTCCATTTTCTTTTCTTTTCTTTTTTTCTTACTAATTATTCTTGGATGAAGCATATTTTGCAACCACCTAAGAACACACTGATCCAAAGCTGTAGAGTATAAATAGTTATAATCACACACATCAAAAAGTTGGAAGTTAAGAGTGGGCTGAAAAGAAAGTAGGAGTTAGAGTAGGAGATAGGATAAAATGATAAAATAATGAGGAAAAGAAGTAATTTTTATGTCTAAGGTAGGAGAGAGAAGCTATTTCCTAAGGCTTTGGAGGAGGTGGATTTCCCACACTAATGGTGGCAGTAGATTGGAAAGCTGGATATAGATTATTTCTTTATTCTTTCTGGTAACTTCTAAAACCAGTCATTCACTGAGGTGTAAAAGGTGTTAATGCTACAAACATTTTTTATTCCTAAATAAATTGCATTGCTTTATTACTACAAAGTGTGGCTCAAAAGCAGTAACTTTTAGTAGCAGGGAAGAAATTAGCATCACCAACAAGGGGGCAGTTCAGGGCAGTTTGAAAGAAGAAATGGAACCCACAGGATAATGTCACTTGGGGTTTCATTCAGAATTAAATTCCAAAACATGCTCAAGCCTGGCCTACACAACCAGTCTTCAAATTTTGCAATCCTGTGTCCATCCTTACTTATGTCACCCTTTACACACCAACCTTTCCACCTTCTTCCTCCAGGCGCTTCAGAGAGCTCCAGGATAAGAAATTGCATACAGACACCTATGGCCAAGAGAGCGCCAAGTTTTGCTGATCAATTTTCCAGAATGCACAAATGGAGCAAAAGAATGACAGAAGCACACATTTCCTTGAATTCTCGAGCTACACATAAAGCATTCTGCGATTAATCCAAATCTGATCTTTTTAGGAACTCCAAAGACACGGGTCAATAATCCACCACAATCCTACCTTAAAAATATAATTTTCCATGGGCTGGGGTTGTGGCTCAGTGGTAGAGCGCTTGCCTAGCACATGTGAGGCCCTGGATTCGATCCTCAGCACCACATAAAAATAAATCAATAAAATAAAGGTATTGTGTTAATAAAATATATATATATATGTATATATATATACAATTTTCCAGTTTGAATGTATTCTTTGAGTATTAATTTGCTTCTTTTTTTCTGAAAATTCTGCCACATGTCACTATTTCCTGAAATTTAATGTTTTCTTTATAATTTCTATCATGTGTAAGTGGCATTTTCAAATAATATAGGCACCAGTTTTTATTCTATTTTCACAAATATCCTTGTAAAACATAGACATTCATTGTAAGATGCAACTTGAAAGTTTTGATGATAATTTGAGAAGAAACAGCTACTGGACAACTAAAGACCGTAAGTACACACATGTAAGTCTTCCTTTTGTTTTTAATGCAAAATATTAACTTCTCACTCATGGTATCTTCTTACGATAAGTTTCTTGAGGTCACCAGATTTCAGATGCTAAAAGGACAAAGGAAATAGACAGATGAGAACAGCCATGAAACCATAGAGAAAACATATGGTGTCCATCTTGTAAGCATAAGGCTCCCTGGTATTGTTGACGCTTTCCCCGTGCTCAGAAAGCTGGAATGAGCCAGCAGGCAATCTGGTGTCTGGTCAGGACAGTGCCAGAAACAGGGGGTGCTGACCCAACCCTTCTGCCACAGAGAGCCCTGCAAATCCTGCACTCCCCATCATTGTGTTCCTTTAAAACACAGTTCGATGAAATCCAGGTGTAAATAACATTTCATATCACAATGCCTGAAAATATTGTATTTTCTTTTTTTTTTTCTTTTGATACTTTTTAAAATTGTATAATTTTAAAATTTGCCAATGTAGCATCACCCAAAAGGAACTCAACCATTTCAAGCAACCCAGAAATGTCCTTCATGTCCCTTCCTAGTCAAATGCCACTGTTCTGGTTTCCATACCACACATTACTGTTTTCCTTGAACATAATATACTATATATATATGTATATATACACATATATATGTGTATATATACATATTCCTTTATGTCTGGCTTCCTTTGTTTTCCATATAGTTTAGAGACTCAATTATGGTTTTGCATGTATTGCTAGCTCATTCCTTTTTTACTGCAGAGTAATATTTAGTTGTAGGAATATACCACAGTTTGCTTATCCACCTTCCCAGATATGGGCATTAAGGTTATTACCAGATTTTCTCTGAACATTCTTACACAATTCTATGTAGAGATATGCTTTCATATTGATTGAGAAAACACATAGGCTTTAAAGTGGGTACACATATTTCTCCCAAACAGTAGTAACCTGTTACCTAGCAACAGCCTCAGTATTTATGTTCCCGCACAGCCTTGTCAGTATTTGGTATTGTTAGTCTCTCAGTCCTTCCAGCGGGTGTGACATGCTATCTTGTCATCATTTTAAATTCCACTCCCACCTTGGCTTTCAATGTTCAGTAGCTATCCATGTGCTCATTAGCCTCAACCTGTGTAGGATATCTCATTCTCAAATTTTCTTTCATTAAGTGTCTGTTCAAGATTTTAGCTTTTCTTTTATACTTTTTTGTTATTGGGCTAATTTTCTATTTTATTGTTGACTTGCAAAACTTTCTTTTATGTATTCTGGATATGAGTTATTCATGAAATAGAAGTCATCAGAATGTTTTCACAATCTGTAGCTTGCCTACTCATTCTCTTTTGATAAGCAAAAAATTTTGATTTTGATAAAATTCAAATATTCTTTATAAGTGGTTTCTATTCATTTCTGTCTAATCTTTGTATATCCCAGGGGTCTCAAAGAGAATTTCATTTATTTTCTTCTAAAAGTTTTTGATTCTAGATTATATATTTAACTTCATAATTTATGTCCAAATAATTTTTGTGTATATGGTAAGAAAAAGTCAAAGCTCAATTTTTTTTCTTAATGGACATCTAGTTTCTCCTGCATCGTTTGTTTAAACAAATTTTCTTTTCTATTAATTAGAAAATTTTCTTTTCTATTAATTATTTTTTGCACGTTAGGGATCAAACCCAAGGCCTTGTACATGCTGGGCAAGCTCACTCTACCACTGTTCCCCATTCATTTAATTTGCTACTTTGATCAGACATCATTAGATCTATGTATGTGTATGTCATATATGTGTGTATATCATATATGTATATGCATTTGTTACATATACATATAGGTGCCTATTTCTGGGTATCATATTCTGATCCACCTATCTTTCTATTATTATGTCCATCCTACACTGACTTCATTACTATAGCATTATATTAAATCTTAAAATCAAATAGTATAAATCCATCAACTTTGTTCTTTATTAGTAATTATTTTGGTGATTCTAGTAACATTTGCATTTTTAGACTCACCGTAAAAAACCTACTGAGATTTCTATTGAGAGTACATCAAATCTATAAATAATTTGGGGGAAAATAGAACCTTAACACTATTGAACTTTCCAACCTATGAATATGATATTTTTTCAAGCATTTTGAAATTTCTCTCAGTAATGTTTTGTAAGTCTCAGTAAGAAAAAAATCTTTTAGCAATAATTCCTCTTCATTGTTAGATTTATTTCTAGGTAGTTAAAGGTTTGTGGTACTATTGTAAGTAGTAGTTTTTTAAATTGCATCTTGCAATTGTTCATTGTTAGCAATTAGAAATAGAATTCGTTTCAAATATCCTATTTCCTGAGGTCTTGCTAACTTCACTTATTAATTCCACTAGTTATTATTGTGTGTCTGTGGATTACATGGTGTTTTCCATATACACAAATACAGCATCCGTGAATAATAATGCTTTCATTTCTTTCTTGTTGAACTTTATGTCTCCAATTTCTTTCTCTAGCCTCACTTCACTACCAATACTTCAGTACAATGTTGAATACATGCAACAACATGTATTACCCATTTAATATATATGCTTTTGTTTTTATTTCCTGTAGATCCTGGATTCCATGTGACATAATTTCTCTTTAGCCCAAAGAACTTCTTTTAATATTTGTTGTGGCCTATGCTGCTGCAAAGTCTCTCAAACACTGTCTTTCCTCTGAAACTATTGCATCTTCATTTTTGCAGTATATCTTTACAAGACATAAAATTATAGGCTGACAATTTTTCTTTTAGCACTTTAAAGATCTTCTTTTCTAGACTTCATTGTTCCTAATAAGAAAGCAGTCATTATTTTTATCATTGTTCCTCCATAGTAATTGTCTCTTTTGTCTATTTTTAAGATTTTTTTAAATTTTTGATTTATAGCAATTTGGCTATGTTATAACTAGGTAGATATTCCTTTTCATATACTTTACTTAGGGAGGATTGGTTGCACTTCTTCAGTGCCTTTCACTGATTTTGGAAAAATTTCACCAATCATCTCTTCAAATTTCTACCCCATCCTTTCATCTGCTGGAATTCCAATTGCACACATTTCAGATCATTTGATTTTGTCCCTTAGGTCTTACATACTCTAATCAATTATTTCTATTCCTTTTCTCTCTGTGTTTGACTTTGGATAATTTCGGTTGATCAGTCTTTAAGATTGCCAGTTCCTTTCTCTGTTCAGTCTAACTGTCAGTAAACACACTGAATGAACTCATTTCTGATGTCATGTATTTTGTTTCTACCATTTGCATTTGACTTTTGTAAAATATGTCTCCAATAAAACTCTCCATATATTATCTATTACCTAGATATTATCTACTTTTTCCACATATTATCATATTAAATTTCCTGTTTGTTAATTTCAACACTTGGAACATCTGCATTTGCTTCTATTGACTGCATCTTTTCTTTAACATGGCTTATCTTTTTTCTTCAACCACTTGTCTAATAACTTTTTATTGTATGATATAGAAAGGAATAGTAATGACTAGAATAAAACAATATTTTTCCCACAAAAAATGCCCTGTCATGCCCTGTCTTCTGAGTACAAGAGTGGTGAGCTACATCAATCTAGTCTGTAACCAACTTGTGTTTGGAGATTTCTCCTTGTTTTGTTATGTTCAGTTCACCACTGGCTTCAAATTATGTGAGAATGGAATCAAGAATTTCTCTGCAATTCTGTTTGGGAATTTTAGCATCAATGATACTTTTAATATTTCTTTGCCGTTTTTATTATTATCCACATTTCTTGAATCATGGGACATCTCTTTTGTTTACTTATGTTTAGCCTTTTTACTATACTTTTGAGTCTTTGGGAGTTCTCTTTGCATTTCTGCAGGTTGCCTGAATTTCAGCCTTGGACCTATGAATGACTGGTTGTACTACCTAAGTGACCTCACTGAGCTCTTCCATCTTATATGTGAAATAAAATAGGAATCACTACTCCATGTATATTGAGGAATAACCTAACATTAAACAGCTAACATGCACACAGGAGCAGCACATGTGTTCTTATTTAACTGGATATGAAAGTCAAAGTCAAATTTGCCATGGAAAATCAAATATTACTTTTAGACTTCTCTCTCTATTATTGTTGATTTTTAATCCAATACTGTTGAATCAATTGTTAAGTCAGCAGCCTTTCATTTTTCTACTATGGGCCAATCTCCTCATAAACAAAAAAGTACTGAGTAGGTCTTATTTGTTAGTAAGGATAGTAGGAGCACTTACTGAAAATGATTTGATTATTTTCTATTTCCTAGTCACCTCCAGAATCTTGAAAAATGTGATGCTTTAAAACAGAAAGACACTGAAAGACAGGAAGCATGTAAATTCACAACTTCTGTGGTATAGCTGGCAAGAAAGGTGGACAGGGAGGGAGAGAAGGGAAGGAGAGAACTGTGGAGTTAGCCAGAATTACTTTCTCAACCACCTTCAATGACTTCACATTCATTATCCTAGTGATAGAGCCATATAGAATAGGGTGGAGAGTTCCTGTGCTCTATTATTGTGCTTTAAACCAAGAAGTTTACACTGTTGAAATTAGCCCGTATCCACTGCCAAAAGTACAAGATTCAGTGCTAACATGTAATGATGCTATTTCTGAAAACCGTGTTGTAATTAAATGTCACAGTCGTGCATATATTTCAGACAACTCAGCATTGAAGTCAAGTCAGGTCACTGATAGAACGTTATTGGTCAATGATCCCATTATGCATATGAAGGGATGCTCTATACTCAAAATGATTTCATCTTCTCTAAGGATAAAACCACCACATGATCTCCAAGGATGTATCCTTATCCTCATGAGAACTCCATTAAAAATTAATATCTCAACCAATTACAATAAACTGGAAGGAGATTTTACTTTTATTGTGGTTAAACTTTATTATAATAAGAACATTCCTAGGGAAAAAATTCCCAAATAGCTGGGTATAAGGTCAAAAAAGAACTGAAGGCAACTTCACAATTATCTCACAATATGACATAAAAAAAATTTGTGGTCCAAGATTGCTTGTGGCATATGATTTACCATGCCCATATTTGAAAAGTCTTATACTGAAGGCTAAATAAACTATTGAATTAAATTATTTCCCCAGACTTGATGAGGGTAGTTCACTTTTGTAAATTCTTTTCATAAGGGTGATTTTTATAATAGGAACACTGAGTATTTATATCCTCCATCCTGCTCCAAATCATAGGAAGTAACAGAATAGTTCATGCCTATAATAAGTGGAATCAATGAACTACATATTTTGTGGTATTTCAGAGAGTGATCTCATACAATCATGTGTTCAGCAAAATAAAACTGGATGAAATTATAGACTACAAAACATGCAAGAGAAGCCTGTTTTTGAGGCAAGAGGCATACATCAGAAAAAGCTCCTTTTGGAGAAGTCCAGTCTATTTCTTCCTTTATCTTGGTGCTATAAGGGCTTTAACAACTGACTACGGAAGAGTATTGGAGAGCTGGGGATGTAGCTCAGTTGGTAGAGTGCTTGCCTCAAATGCGCAAGGTCCTGGGTTCATTCCCCAGCACTGCAAAAAAAAAAAAAAAAAAAAAAAAAGGAAGAGTGTTGGAGGTGGAGAAGACTCACAGTACCCACTTGGGAGAGAGATGAGAACTCTCCCATTTGAAAGAGAAGCTTCCATTCCAAATGTTTCCCCTATTCTTTGGAAATAGATTAGGCTAATACCAAGGGCACATGAAAGGTGAAAGGTGAGTCTCAAATATCAAAGCCATAGATGTCCAAGAAGCCTTCAACATTTTAAGAGAATCAATAATATGGAAGCTAGTCATAAACAAAAAGAATGAATCCCCTTCCCAGGCAAGAGCTAATGAAGCTGACCAAAAAAACATAATACCTTTTTAGCTGTACTTTGAAAGACTTGAAAGAAATTTCCTTACATAAAAGTATCTCTTAGAGCTCCTGGAATTCAAAAATAAATAAATAAATAAATAAATAAATAGATAAAGACACAAAAATGTCAGTAGTTGGGCAGTTATAGCAACTTTTCAAGCTTTGTGGTGAGTTAGTGGGTTAAAAGATTGAGCTGAAACACGGACAAAAGGAGGGAAAATATAAGTATAGAGGTAAGTGACATGAAAGGTACTAAAGTCTAAATGATAGGAATCCCAGAACAAGAGAGAAAGAGAATGCAGAGGATTATGTAATTAATTAAATACTGACTGAAATATTCTTGGATCTGGGGAAAAGCATGAATCTTGAAATTAAAAACACTAAACCAGGCTTCAAAAGAAGCAAAGCTACAGGTGCCATTGTGAAATTGCAGAATTTCAAGCAACTGGAAACAGATACTGCCTACCATCAACTTAACATTTCATGAATACAACTCAATACTAGAGGGTAAGTAATCAGTATTTTCCAAATGAAACAGGGGGAGGATTTTAGACCTGTAATTCTATACTCAACCAAACTGGCATTCAAGTGAAAGAGAATATAAATACATATTTAAACAAGCAAAGTTTCACAGTGTTTACCAAGCTAAGCAATCCCTGAAAGACTTTACTGAGGATGTAACTGAAAGCTCTGTCCTTGTCCCCATGCCAATTCATGCCAATTAATAATGAGGACACTGTTTCGGGAAAAAGGAAAAAGAAGTTTTATTGCTTTGCTCGCAAAAAAAGCACAGTCCTAGAGGCAGTAATTCTGCCCATTGGGGAAAACAGAGGGCTCTTAAAGAAGCTATTCAAAGGCTACCTTCCAGGTGAGCCTGACAGGGGGTCCCAAGTGTGCCTCTTTGGTATGTGAAATTCACTTGTTAATTTGGGAGATAGTCACTTCCTAGCTCTTCCGGTGACATCTTCCTGTGGAGGACAGATAAAGTAATCTTGTTCCCCTCCCCCAGGTTAGGATGGGGAAGAGGAGAAAAAGAGGAAATGAAAGAAAAACATGTCATTTTAAAAAAAGCAGCAAGGGTTCTAATCAAAAGGTGAAGTGGATCATTGTTAACTGATGGACACCAACAAATAGGCAATGACTCCAAGAAAGGGCACCCTGTATACTACATATACAAAAGAGTAGCAAGCAGATTCACAGTAGCATCCAGAGACAGCCATCATTTAGTAACTGCGGGAGATGGGAGGCAGGATTCCCTTCAGACACCCAAGTCTGCAAATGCTTAAGTCTCCTAAATAAAATGGCGCAGTATTTGCTTGTAGCCTACACATATGGTTACACACATTCTCCCATATGGTTAAATTATCTCTAGATTATTTATAATGCCTAATACCATGGAAATGGTTGTTATTCTGTATTGCTTAGGGAATATTGAAAAAAGGTCATGGGTTTTCCCCCAAAAAATTTTCAATCCATGGTGAGAACCCATGGATGTGGAGAACCCACCATGACTGTCATACAGAACCAAAAATAAATAATAGTGGGAACAAAACTTCAAGTTCAACTCACTCTGAGAAGTAGTAAACTGAGTGAAGAAGAAATGGAAGGTGAGAGATTCTTACACTTTTTGGTGAGTGGGTCCTGATTAGACCTAAATATCAATAGAAAAGCATAAATTTTTAAAAGTGTGATAAAAATTTAAGAGTATTAGAAGAGCGATAGCTTCTAAATCACCGTGTTTAAAAACTGGATCTTAGAAAAACATAGTAATTTGAAAGGATCACGCTTCCATTCTTTCGCTTATGCTTTTGAGTTTGATGCCAAATGCAGTCATTTTCTGCCAAGAATGCACTACCTCCGCTGAAATGTTTTCTAGCTATTTGTCTATTAGTGTATTATTTTACAATATATGGTGCATATGCCAAGAATTCCCTGACAACTCACAGTTCTCTGAAGCTACAGGAGATCTTCCCAATATAAACTGTCTTATGTCTTTAACTCCCCTCAAGCTGACCAAGATTAATCAGTGGCTTCACCGCAATGCACTTGAAAAGGCTCTAAAAACCTCCTGTTCCAGTCTTTAATAACTGTTGGCCCCAGCACAACCATACAGATTTTGTAAAAGTTCAATCCACACATTCTGTAAAAATCTCCAGACTGGAAAACATTCCCCTAGATAAGAAATGTATCTTGATTTTGCAGAAACTAGTTTTCTCTTGAGTTCATTTACACACACACACACACACACACACACACACACATTCAGCAAAGGAAAATAATAAGTAATTTCATTTGCATCCCATCAAATATGCAGCCATAGATAAAACGAGCTTCTCTCTCTTCAATTGGTCCAATCAAGTGTCCTGTGGGAAGGGTGGACTTGAAAGAAAAACTGACCGGATATCTGGGGTACTCAGATATTATTCAAGTATTATATACCTGGATATATTTTTCTTTGTTTTTTGTTTTCTGCTCAATGACATAATTTAGAGAATTTTTTTGAGAGATGGTTACTATTTCACAGATGTATACTTTTGAAGTTCTCTTTAGACCATTAGTGATATTTTTAGTAAATTTAACTGTTGACCAACTGAATATTCACTTACAATGTGAATGGTTGGGTATTTTCTTCCTGTGTCTCCAGTTGGCATTATTTTTCACAAAATCCATGTGAAATAAGAACA
The DNA here is from genome assembly GCA_020662805.1 of Glaucomys volans. NCBI lineage: Eukaryota > Metazoa > Chordata > Mammalia > Rodentia > Sciuridae > Glaucomys > Glaucomys volans. The sequence continues at coordinate 37,318 of JAJEJO010002355.1, forward strand.
AAAGCTCTGCAGTGGATTTCATCTAAAAAAACTGAAGAAATCAATGGTGTCTTTGCTGGGCACGTGTCAATGAAATCAACCTCTCAGTTCTAGATTTTCCTCTTCTGGGAAGGTTTTATATTATTTAAATAAATCAGAGAATACAGAGTTTGCATGAATAAGGCAGATACTTGGTTTTATCAAATAATACGCAGAAAACACTGTAATGGAAGATTCATCATATATGGAACGCAGTCTTTAAGGGGAAAAAAGAGGTAAGATTAGAAACAGATTTATTGTTTCTTCTCTTTTTGTGCCAAAACATTTAAAATGTAGAAAACAATTCCTTCAGAGAACAAGGGCACGTAGCGGGTGGCACTGCCTAATATAACATAGGAACCTGGGTGTGGACTTTCTCTTTGGTAACCCCAGGGACTGGGAGATTCTGCATTGTATCTCAGACAATCCCAGACATTGAGACCTCTTGCTGTGTAGAAAGGAAAGCTGAAACTCCAGATGAGGTTCACTAATGTGTGGGAGTAGACCAATTGCACACAGTAAAGGTTTGTTTTTTTAAGATCGAATGGAAAGGTGAGGGGTTAAACTGAGAACAAAATAAATGCACTCAGGCACCTCTGTTTTATAGGGCTTTGCTTCGTCTCAGACATTGAATCTGTCATGCACAGACACACAGAGACACTGAAACACACACAATCAAACTCATACGACCCAACAAGGGCTTATGGCATCTATTTGCAGCCCAAATCTATATTGCACAAATTCTGGTGATAACTCTAAAATAGAGCAATTATTTGGATCTGACTATACATCAGATGCTATTTGAAGTGACTTAAGTATATTAACACAGGCTTTATAATGACCCTATTATGATCAATTTTTGTATGCCATAAAACTAAGGATCAGAGAGGTTAAGGCATTTGTTCAAGTTCACACAACTAGTAAGTGGAAAGTCAAGCTTTAAACTCAGAAGGCGGCCTCGGGGTCTACACTCATGCCCACTGTTCTCTAATAGCTCAGGATGCTGAACTGCTTCTCAGCAAGATTGTGAAATGACAGAAACACATCCTCTAATTTATTCCTCTAACTAAAAGACGAGAATCAAGACTGGGCTTTTCCCACCATAGGAGCTACTTCAGTGTCACAGCAGCTGCCAGACTGAGGATTTCTACTGTGCTTCTGAGCGAGGGTGAGGACAGTTCTGCAACAGTGGGACAGGCCTGGTCAGGATCCACATTACTTATGCTAGCTTGCACCATTGAAACTGGTTCTCACAGTAGGGTGCGTCTGTTCCAAGATGCATTTAAATTTTTATGCATTCATTTGATTTAATCTTTAAAATTGTCTCTGTCATGCTGTAAAATTAGCTAATTAACTTAAGAGCACCCCTGCACATACGTACTCCCTGCTATAGCCCTACCTTCTCTTCCCAACCCACTGGGACTGTTTGGTTGACTACGAAGCACAGAAGTTTGAAAAGCCTGGCTTCTCCCAGGCTCTGCTTCCATGTGACCTAGGCCAAATCATTGAACCATTCTGTGCCTCAGCTTCCTCACCTGAAAACTGTAGGGACTCCTTCCAGATCTGAAATGCTGATACTCTTCCTTATTGCATCCTGTGTGGACATTTCTATAAATTCCATACTAACAGAATTAAAAAAAAAAACTTTAGAAGAATAGAGACTATATTTATCTTATACACCATTGCATACACAGAAATTAGCACTTTGTAGGTGGTTTAAAAATATTCATTAAATAGTCAGAAATGTAAAATTAATCTTTAAATGTAAAAAAAAAAAATTTCAGAAAGAAGTTCCACATTTAGATCACTAAGTGGGGGGAATAGCAGAAGTATTTAATTTATGATTTACACATTTTCAGACAAAGAGCTGATATGAGCTGTTTTTCCTCTCAAACATTGAACTTTAAAAAGCTTGCAAAACCTTCGTGTCTCCAGATGTTTTCCTTTATTTTATCTATTTATTTTGGGGGGAACTGGGAATTGAACTCAGGGGCACTCGGCCACTAAGCCACATCCCCAGCCCTATTTTTTGTATTTTATTTAGAGACAGGATCTCGCTGAGTTGCTTAGTGCCTTACCCTTGCTGAGGCTGACTTTGAACTCACAATCTTCCTGCTTCAGCCTCCTGAGCCGCTGGGATTACAGGTGTGTGCCACCTCGCCCAGCAGAAGTTTTAGTTTAAGTCATATTAATCACGTTTCCATCACTGTGACAAAATACTTGAGATAATCAAGTTGAAAGGAGGAACAATTTGGTTTGGGCTCAGGGTTTCAGAGGTTTCAGGATTCCATGGTCAGTTGGCGCTCTCACTTTGGACCTGTGGTGAGGCAGAGCATCATGGCAGGGGCATGTGGTGGAGCAAAGTGTTCATCTCAGGGAGGCTGGGAAGCAAAGAGAGGGAGAGAGGAAGGGACTGGGATTCCAACATCCTCTTCAAGGCTGGGCCCCTGGTGACCTCACTCTCTTTCTCAAGGCTCCTGCTACTTAAGGATCCACCACCTCCCAGTAGCACCACAGGTGATCAGGTCTTTACTTTATAGGAGCCCTGAGGGATATTTAAGTTGGAAACCATAATATTCATCCAAGACTAAAAGTGGCCCATAACCATATCACCACACACACTTAGGAAATAAATCCTCATTGTCCTTACCCTTTCAGCCCAGCTCAAACAATAAAATGAAAAATTTAAACTCTATCTGGACTTATGCATTGTCTTTTCAAAAGGTACCCTTGTCTCACCAGTACCTGCACTTCCTAGCACTTCTCTCAATTTGATTTGCCAACACTGAAGTTGGACACACATATGTACACACATATTGTAGTATCATTAGCTTATGAACTCAAAATAACCCCTTACAGAATGCTATGAAATCTTCGAAGTTGTTCTGTAAAATCTCTAGTTCAAATCCAAATGACTACAATCTACTTCACAACGGATATTTTGGACCTGAAATTATCAACATGAGCACTCCCTTTTTCCTTCACATTTTGTTCAAAGAAATGCTGTTGCCATTAAAAGATCATTTCGATTCAGTCAAATTAGTTTTAGGAAAATAGCAAAAGAGAACCGGGAGTTCATTTCATACTCTCATATTTGCAAATTGTGCCTTAATAAAGTCTTGTCATGCAAAGTCCCTCAACCCTGTCTTGAGGTGACAGTGAGAGGATTAAAAGAGGATAATAGGATAACTTCTCAAAAATCAATAAACATTTGTTTTGATATTCAGTATTGCCTGCTAGATCACATTTTCACATTACATGAAATGTTTTTCAGTATCTGAAATATTAAAGTTTCATGAACTTGATTTTGCTTAAATTAGTGATGTCTATTTTGTCCTTAAGGTGTATTTACTATCCTCAAATGATAGGACTTGAACTCTTCCATTCAAATCCATGGAGAATTCTTTTCGCTGCCTTTAAAATATTTCCAGAACAAGAAAACTTCTTTCTCGTACACTCATTGCTACAATCCTGATCCAAGAAAGAATCCTTTCCTGCTGGATTCCAGAGGGACCTCCTGTGCTTCTCTGTGTTCCGTGCTTCTCCTCTGGCTTTCCCCTAGGTGTACATTCAACAGAGAAAGTCAGGTATTCTTGTTAAATGTTAAGTCAGGCCATAAAATAATTCTGTTTAAGACCTTCAAATGGTTACTCATTTCACCCAGAAGAAAAGCAAAGCTCTTACAAGGACCACAGGCTTCTGCATGATCTACTGTGTTCACACACACACACACACACACACACACAAACATACACACACACACACACACACAGAGTCTCCCCCTTGCTCCTTGCTCTCTTCTTAGCCGCACTGTTCTCTTTCAGGCAGATCAAATTACTCCTGTTTTATGTCTTTGCCAGGGTCACACCCAGTGCCTGAATTGTTCTTCCCTCAGATTACCAAATGACTAAATATCTCACTGTCTTCAAATTTCTGCTCAAATGTCATTTTCCCAAACTTTCCTCTCCTATGTGCAATTATACTTGACTCCCCAAAGTGAATTTCCTTTTTGGGGGGCAGGGAAGGGAACACTGGGGATTGAACTCAGGGGCACTTGACCACTGAGCCACATCCCCAGCCCTATTTTGTATTTTATATTTAGAGATGGTATCTCACTGAGTTGCTTAGTGCCGTGCTTTATGCTGAGGCTGGCTTTGAAATTATGATCCTCCTGTCTTGGCCTCCAGAGTCACTGCACCACCATGCCAGGCCCCAAAGTGAACTTCCTAATCCTTGTTCTTCTTTCCTCCATAGAATTTTATATTTTCTATTATTGCTTATAATTTACTTATTTATTATGGCTAGTGATAATTTTCTATCTTATTTACTACCCTACTGCGTATACCTCTGTGAGAATGGGAACTTCTTATGTTTTGTTTTTCTAATGTATTTCATGCATAACACATGGGATATTACAGTACATCATAAATATTTATTGATGAATGAATGAATGACAATGATCTATTATATATTAAAAGCCTAACCATTACCTAAATAAAATTTTTCACAAAACAAAACTCCAGAGGCAAGTTGATGTCATTGATTTTGTGATTTATCAAGATCAGAGCTCTACTTCTCTGACATTTCTTTGATCTTCCCCTCATCTTGGTTGCCTCATAGTTGCATTATGGCTGCTGCTATTCCAGGCATCTTACCTGTGGTTAGGGCAGAAAGCATGAGAACAGAGAAGGGACACTTTCGTCCAAAAGAGTAATACTTTCTTTCCCTTAAATTCCCCTGCAGATTTCCAAATAGCTTAAGTTTCACTGACTAGAACTTCATCTCAGGCAAAGGTCAAGTTACAGAGCCTGAGAAAGGGCAACAGAATTCCCAAAATTGGTTTAGACCACTCAGGAATAAAACTTCAGATGAAAACAGTATCACGATCACTACTAAATTGCGCCTAAGGGAACAACATTGGCGAGACAGTCACCTACTCATGAAACTTGCAATCTATTCATTGAGCCAAGAATAACACACAGAGAGAAATAAAACAATATGGAAGAGGATGGTAAGTGTTTATGTCATTGAAGCTCAGAGAAAAGAGGAAAAAAAAAGCAATCAGTATGAGTTAGATAGTTAATAAAGGTGGCATAGAAAGAACATCAGGTCCACCAAATAGCAATAAAATTCAAATTGATCAATAACATAGTCAAGCAAAATGACGGCAAAGTTTTATACCAGCCCTTAAGGAAATTGAAGCTGCAGAAAAGACACCAAGAAGACAAACTACATGTCATTTAATATCTCTCCAAGACACCATTGATCTATGTTTCCGTTATAACAATGAGGAAACTGAGGCCCGAGATGTTAACTGATTTTTCTAAACTATGTGATAGGGTTAATGGCTAAGACAGAATTGAAGTTAAGATCTTTCTATTACATCCGTATATTTTCCAAGTTTCATTTTAGAGTGAATATCTTCCCTTGAAGCCAAATATTTATCACCAAATAACAAGATCCTATTATTCTCATCCTGACCTTATCATGTGCAACTCTAGCTGAGCTGCTAATAAGTAACAAAAATTTATTCAAGGTTTGGATAACCCATGTTAAAGAAGAGTGCTCAGACATGTATCAACAAACTCATGGGGGGTGCGGATAAGAATAGTCAGTGTCTACACAGCTGAGTGTATCTTTCACTGTTGATGGGACAGCTGTTGAATAAAGAGCTTTGTTTCCCAGAAAAAAAATTCAGTTATCAAAAGGGCACATTCATTTGCCAGCTGTACATTGTTAAGATTTTCTAATATTTGAAAGTCATAAAGGTTGCTATACTTAAAAAGATATTATTGAGCGTTATTGCTCCTCCACTGAAATTGATCTTTCACTATTTATTCAACTATTCATTCAACTGAACTCACTGCAGAGAACTGCACTGCAAATATTTAAATGGCTCTTGTTAGAGTCAAAGTGAGTCAGCTTAAGTAGGCTGGGAGCTCCCCCGGTACAGTCTGAAGGCAAATATTCAGAATAAAGAGCCCAGTTTTACTCTGGGACACCAGCCTCAAGCAGTTCCATTAGCAACCAGACTCTAAATTCACGTGGTCTGTGCTTGAACACGGAGATGTCTCATTTTAAATTTAACAAATGAAGTAACTCATGAACTAAGAAGGTGGAGAGGGGGAAGGGGAGGAAAACCCTAAGTCTGAAGCATTAAGAAATGAAGTCACAATCCAGTATTCCTTCCTCTTCTGGAGCAAATGATTGACTTTGGAGCCAACAATGACCTGCTTAGAGCTATTTAGAGTGTCAAGTGCCACCTGGTTACATGTCATTGGCCATGTAACAAAGCACAAGAAAAAGAGAGGTTGAGGTATTAGGGGAAAAAGTATGTATCAAATTACACCTTGAAATCTCCATCTTTCCCAAACAAATGTAAATCCTGAGATGCATCTGAATCATTCATTTTGAACCCAACAGAGCCTTTCCTGGGCAAGTAGGACTGATTAAAGCAACAATAACTCCTGCTTTGCTCAACTGATTTTCTAGATTGGGCTGACAAAATTGCTCTTGCAGAAACCTGGCCTTGCTTCCTTTCACCTACAGAATTAAAATGTCCCTCTGGGTTTGGTGCTGGAGAAACCTGAGAAAGCCCAGCCGAGGTGAAGCACTGAGAGCCTGAAGGTCTGAGTTAGCACCACCATTGATTATTTCTGATGTTATGATACTTTTCAGATTTAATCACTGGCTCATGTCCACCTCTACTTGTGACTGTGGTTCATCGTTATACTAACACCAACCTACTTAGCTTTCCTGTGGTCCCACGCAGAACTGCAGGTCCAGTGTCTCTTCACCCTGGAGAGCTGGGCAGGCTGTGCTGGGTCATTGGCCTTGAGACATGGCAGAGAGGCAGGACAGGAATTCCACAGGAGGAAGAGGCTTTCCAAGCAGGGAAATGGAAGTAATAAAGGCACATAAGCACTGGAAGTCTAGGTGAAACACAGAGGGAAGAGTGGAAAAGTTCAATGTGCCCAGAGTAGGACCTGCAGGGCTGGAGGGGATGAATGGGTGACCTGGGAGTAGGAGGAACTGAGACTAGTGTGGCAGGTCTCTGTCCAGACCGCTCATCCGCCTCTGGTTCCTCAGCTCGGGGTGACCTGCTGCACCCCAGCTCTCCTCTGCAACGCCCTTGGTCGAGGTTACTGTTGATCTGATTCTGGTGACTACATAGGCAATTTTCAGGCTTCATTTTTCTTATCATCTGGGCCATCATTGTACTCAAAGTTTGGGCAACAAGAACAGTCTATCTTGGGTGTAGCCAGTAACAGGGTGCATTGTCTGTAAATATCTTAAAAACAATAATAAAAACTAACAAAAGTTGGTCAGCTTTTTATTATTGTAATACACCAGCAATTCCACTGTGAGTATAAAAAACTCCTTCCCAAAACTCATTTGTGGATCAATATTCTAAGCAATAGCTACAGTTACCACTGCATTTTAATAATATTTTTATATGTGTATGTTATCATATGTCATATACATGTGTGAGTATATATATGCAAATTTCAAATAAGCACACTCTTATTATTAGTCCCTTAATAAACATACCCTTGAAAGTGAACTTCAGGAGCTTGCATTTGTAGTCTACACTAGAAACACAGGGACTCAGCTACATGTGTTCATTTCAAAAGTAAATTAATAATGATTCAGAGTCATTCAAGTTGGCTTTGGGCACAGTTGGTCTCCAACCCTGTGGTATACAACCCTGCAGTAAACAGCCCATGTTTAATCAGTAGATTCAAAATAAACAATGACAGTGCAGAGATTGTAAAGACAAACAGAAATTATTTTGATTTTGTCATTTTATGTTACCACTAGGAGTTTTTATTTGTGTTTAAAATTGAAAACAGTGAAAGAGTATAAATTGTGAGATGTTCTTTATTGACTTAGTTCATTAGTTCAAATTTTAATTCATATTTGAAATAGTTTACCAAATGTGATTCATTTGAAATTCATTTCTTTAACACATTTTAAAATTAAAGAACACATCAAGAAAATATAGATGATTACTAATTCATCCATGATGATAACAGAAAGCAATTTTACCATCTGGCAGAAAGAACCCTTTCCGGGTGTTAAATACATTGGTACACCATTGATCAAGGTGGCGTTCAACACATGGGCCATTCCTTCTTTCTTTGAACACTCTTTTCTTTTGACTTCCACAACCCACACTCTCCTCGTTTTTGTCCTACCTAGCCATCTCTTTTGCAGGATGCTCTTCTCTTCACTCCTGAAAAACCCATATCTCTCAGGGTTCTGTCCCAGGTGATCATCTCTGTTGGATCTACAAGGCTCCTGAGCAATCTCTTTGGCTCCATGGTTTCAGTGATAACTGCATGCTGACAATTCCAAAATCTATAACTTTGGCCAAAATCTTTCTGCTGAAATAACCAATTTATCCAATTCTGCAGATATCTTCCCTGAAACCTGACTTAGACATCTCTAATTCAATTGTCTGCTTGAGCTCATTAACTTCACCTCCTAGTGGATCCATCTGGAAAACTTGGAGCCATTCTTGTTGAAATCCTTTTATTTTACCCCTTTTCCTCTCAGTCATCAAGACTGACAAATATCTCTCCTAAATATATCATATCCTCCACTTGTCTGCACCTTCATTGTCACTGTCATTACCACCACTGCTCAGTTCAGTGGCTCTAATAGCTGCCTTCTGCATCGTGGATAGGGAGCTTTATTCTGAATAAATTGGATTGTATCACTAACCTGCTTCTACCTTTAAGAATGTTATTGCTTGGATATGAAGTGTTTCCCCAAAGACTTGTGGGTTGAAGGCTTGGTCTCCAAATCAACAGTGTTCAGAGGTGGGGACTTGGGGCAGCAATTGGATCAGGAGGGCTCTGATCCCATCAGTGGATTAATCCCTTGAGGAGCCATATCTCCTAGCATTGTTGGGAGGTGGTGGAAACCACAGGCAGTGAGGCCTAGTTGGAGGAAGTAGGTCAGTAGAGCATGACCTGGAATGATGTGCCTGTCCCCTCTCCCTTCCTCTCACTCCCTGTTTCTGGCAGCCCTGAACTGAGCAGCTTTCCTCTACCACACCCTTCCACCATGTTGTTTCTGCCTTGGAACCAGCCAACCAGCCATCCTTGGATTGAAGCCTCTGAAACCATGAGCCAAAATAAATCTTTCCTCTCTGAGTTGTTTTTCTCAGATATTTTTGTCCCAGAAACAAAAAAACTGACTAACACAAATAACTTCCAGATTAATGTCAAGAGGTCTCTTTTTACCTTTAGAGTCTCATATTGCAGGCACTGTGAATACAGGTTCTCTCTTGCTTCTGAACTGTTGCTTATATTTCCATACTCAAAGTTCTAAGGAAAATAGTATTTCCTCTACCTCTCAGGTTTGGGTGGTAGATGCTCTCCTACCACACCCTGCCAGAGCACCAATTGGCAGATTGGCAGTTTGTCTCCCACTTAGTCTATTTTTGTGGGTGGGTACTGGGGATTGAACCCAGAGGTGATTTATCACCGAGCTACACCCCCAGTTTTTTGTTGTTGTTTTGTTTTGTTGGGGTTTTTTTGAAATAGGGTCTCACTAAATTGTTGAGGCTAGCCTTGAACTTGTGATCCTCCTACCTCAGCCTCCTGAGTAGCTGGGACTATAGGCATGCACCGCCATGCCAGGGTCCCCTATTAGTCCCTATTACTCTGTAAATAAATCAGATTTTAAATTCTAAGAACAGTTACCAGGTCTGTCTTATTCCTCTTAGTTCTAGAACCTTCACTATGCTGTTATAGAGTGGGTGCTAATAAATATTTTGTTCAATGAATGAATGTATGTATGAATTGCTTTTCCTCTAACAAGAATTTCTCTACACCACGGACCTTGGCTTCTTTGTCTATGGTTTACAACATCATTTGTTTCATTTTGACTTATTTCACTCTTAGAGAACTTTTCATATGGTTTATTATTTATAATCACATTAATGATTTATTTCAGAATGTGTTGAAGTATTGAAAATGATACATGCTAAATGAAATCTGGCAGGTATTTTTTTTTTGCCTTTTTTTTACACTCAGGAAGGAAATGGGAGTATCCACTTAAAATCCATCCTGTGTTGATACAATAACAACATTAGAATTGTGTTTTTGGTTTTAAATTTACACACAGAAAGAGATAATCATTTTGTCTCTTCTTGGTTCTAAGCTTCAAGGGAGAGGCGTGGAGTAGATATTTTTTACTTCCAAATGAAGAGGTACACAAAAACTACCAAAGTCCAAGCTGTTCATCAAGGAAAGGAGGATGCCTTCGTCTCTGGAGAAGTCTACAACCAAGGACAAGAGAGTATCTCGTCATGTTGTCCGGGCAGCAAAGACTTCCCTTCAGGCTCATATCCACAGCAGCACTGCCTCCTGGTCTGATGTTTACATAAAGATGAGAAGCAACTGGATATTCTGGCTGCATGCTGGCCCAAGGCAGAGCTGACAGCAGCAGGTAACAGGCACCTGGACGGGGCTCCCCACGGGCCATCCGGGGTTCTAATCAGCTTCTCTTAGCTGGCAGATTTTGAACAGTGGGTATGTTCCAAATGTGTCAGGGCATATTTTTCAAACATCACTGCAGATTCATTCGTTATGTCTTGCCTTTTTTTAGACCTTGACAATAAAGGGACAGTTTTAACCAAGGAGGGGGAAGAGAAGCTAGTGCACACTGATGTTTTATGACATGCCAGGAGCCACAGTGAGATTAACCTATTTCTTTAGGATCTTGGGGACTCTCTTATCTCTGACTCCTTGTTATTTTCCATTCCATGACTACGATTATACCTCCAAAGGGGGAAGTCTCAAAATATACTTTCATGTGTATGTGCTCTGAATTCCTGCATATTTCAAAGTGCATATTGCAGGGAGGACTTTGAGAAATACAAGGCTCTGTACTCTGCTCCAGCTGTTGATATAGATATGCACACGTGTGTGTGTGTGTGTGTGTGTTCAAATGTAGAATATAAATACCTCAAGCACAAGGATCTTATCTTTGCTTTATTCTTCTCCACAGGACAATAAACATTTGATACTTAACAAGTTTTTACATACACATAAAAAAAAGACAAATATCTCCAATATTTTTTGTGCATGTTTCCTGCAGCCTATACCCACCCTAGGAAGACACTTGAGGAGCAGAATTTGGAGCATTAAAATGGACTCCTCTGTAGTTCATTTATTTTCTACATAGTAGCAAGCAACATTTTAGATTCTTAGGGCTCTGTAACACATCATCATAAACAAAAGAAATTTACTGTGGCTTAAAACAAACGGAATTCATTTTTACACTGTTCTAGATACCAGACTTCCTCATTTAGTTTCACTTGGTCAAAATCAAGGTGTGAGCAGGGCCACACTCCCTTCAGGGCCTCTACAGTACTCTGCCCCTTCCTTCTTCAGCTTCTGTTGGCTGCTGGCATAGCTTGGCATGTGGCTGGAAAACTCCAATTCCTGCTTCCCTGGTCACACGCCCTCTCCTCTTACTTTTGTGTCAAAGCTTCTCACTGCTTTTCTTTTACAAGAACACTTATGATTGCATTTGAACCTCCCCATCTAAAAATCCTAAGTGTGATCACATCTACTGGTTATCTTTTACCATCTAAGTAATATTCACTGACTGGAGGGATTAGAAGAAGGGCATCCACTTGGACCACAGTCAACCTGTGACTTGACCGTCATCTTTGAGTGGTGAAGGCCGTGTGAAAGAAAACTTCTTCTGGCATGCAGCACCCCAAAGGAAACTGAAATTGAGAGACATAAGCTGTGATAAAAGGAATCATGCTCAATAAAAATCTCAAGCTGAGCGTGTGATTCAGAAAGCATTGTGGAAGAGCGCTCCTAGCTTGGGAAAAGAATTGTCCTAAATTTTGAGTCAGTTGTTTCAAGTTTGGATTTTAGGTCCCTTTTCTATAGAAACAATAATACTTAAGACAATTTTTATTCTAGAAAGCTAAATGAAGCTCATTAGATGGAATTGAGGTACATAAATCATTTACTTTTTTATTTTTTTAATTGCAGATGGACACAATAATTTTATTTATTTATTTTTATGTGGTGCCAAGGATGACACATGTCAGACAACACTCTACCACTGAACTCACTGGACCCAGCCCCAAATCATTTACTTTTATTTTCTAAGAACCTATTTATAGAAATAAGCAGAAATGCAAACTCAAAATGTGTGTGCAAAGATGTTTTTAATATCATATACCATAGCATAAAAAGTGATGGGGAAGAGAGAACTTGAGTATGCAACATTAAAAAATTTATGATATGAATTACGTGCCAACATATAAAGTTGATGTAAAATTAAGGTTTTTATTTTTTATGTTTTTATTTTTATGTTTTTACAATTATCATAGTAGTGGAATTCATCATGCCATGA
>JAJEJO010002355.1:49828-182641 GCA_020662805.1 Glaucomys volans
TGTAATTTTGGCAGGACTTGTTAGAGACACTTATTTCAACTAGAGTTGACATCACATAGAGCAGCTTAAAGGCTAGAGTCATCTGTATAGCATCTGATATTGTTGGTGAGAACATCTACACACAGGGTCTCAATGTGATGAGCTGTGACCAAAGCTGGGTTCCCAGGGGTCAGTCTCTTAAGAGTGAGAGTCAGATGGGAGCCTTATCACCTTTTATGACCCAGCCAGAGGAGACTTGCAATGTGAATTTTGCCTTATTCTATCCATCAAGGCAATCACAAAGTCTGACTCTCCACATAATTGTGGAGATATGTGGAGGGAAAAATAAGACCTGATCTGGTATGGAGAGGCAAAGTTCTGACACTAGAAACAGTGTGTGGCCATTTTTGAAAAAACAATCTGCCACATAAAGATACAGAGCACAATCCTGACAATATTAAACACAAATACATAATTGTTAGAAGATTAGAAGAAAGTAGTACTCGCATTTTATATTAATAGAGATAACTAACAGCAATTGTGTTTGATGTTAGAATCATAGGTCATTTTTATTCCCTTCTCTGTGTATTTTTCTGAATTTCCCATAAATTGAGCAAGAGTAATTGCTGTGGTTTGAAAATATAAAGACGTATTTTAGAAAAGAGGCATGTGAATAGCACTTTATAAAACACTTTCATATTGGATCCACCTTGTGATCCCAGCCACAATCCAGTGAATGAGGGTACTGAGCCCTTCTTCAGACCAAGAATCTGAGACTCAGATAAGCTCACGCCTGATTTGTGTGTATCTGGACCTTAAGTGCCAGGAGTTTGATTCCAATGCCTGGTTTTCTACCTTATGCAAGTTCCCAGGGTTTTCCTTAAAATGGTGGGAAACTGCAGTCGATGTGTGTCATGCTGTAGGGGACGTTCTCTTCTGCCATCTTGTTCCTCATTGCCACAGTCACGGCATCACAGGGTGATTCCTCCTCCGTCTCCATGCCACCTCTTTTTTGTCCCAGAGGTAGGTGTTGAGAAGAGGGAGAAAGAAAGTCCCTGGAGAAGCCTCTGAAAAGGCTCAGAGGAAAGACAACAAGGAATATAGAGATTTGAGAGAGGAACTTTGGAGAATTCTCTTGACGTGGGAAATATAAGAACAGGGACAATTAATTCTGGCTCCTGCGGAGTACAGGCTCAAATAGTACTGGGAGGGGCTAGGTTGTTGACCCCAGTGACACTAAGATAAGATAGACAATAAAAAAGGATGCAAGAACAACTTTCTCACAATCAACAGTTTAAGCAAGGAAGTTTCTCGAGTTGGACTATTCAAAGAGTGAATACCTAGTTCTAGAAGCTGTTCATAGATGGAAACAGGATTTTCAGAAGGTAGGATTTTCAATCGCAGAAATTGTTGGTTTATAAAATTTATGGGAAATTCAGAAAAGTATGTGAAGAAGAGAAATGCTGAAAAAGCTTCAACTTAGCTTAAAAATTCAAGGGAAATTACGTGACTCAAAATGACCTCAACCAAAATTGTCTTTTGAGTTTAAATTTGCTTTAGGATATGTTTAGGTTCAAATGGAATAACCTGTTTGGGAAATAAAATTTAAAATAAATAATCAAATAAACTAAAATAATAAAATCAATGAATACATATATGGATATCTATAGTTATAATATTCTTACACTGAGTCTAGATGAAGACAACTCATCGTCAGTTGTTCTGAATCAGTGTCAGTGATGCCAAATCCTATCAATTACTTAGACCTGCTCATCTTCCTTCCAGTAACTCCACAGAGCTTATCTCACAAACTAAGCCTTTTCCTCTGGACTAGCAAATATCGTTTGAGTCCATAAGACTAGTTAATTTTAGATTCTAACCTATAGTCTGAGGAGGGAAGGCAAATATTAAAATATAATCAAGTAACATTTATATAACTTAGTGATTAAAAGATCATTGTTCTATGTGCTAGAAAATCAGGTATTAAAAAAGTATAACACTAAATGCTATTCAATATTTCTGGTTCTTTCTTTTCCATGTACACTCTATAATGACATTTCCCATCTCCTTGAAGTGAAGGAGACCAATGCATTGATTAGTGTGAGGTGGGAAGGGTTAAGTCTTTGAAAAGTCAGTGCTCTTTCCCCTCTGGCATGATAAACATTTCCAGATACTGGGGTCTCCACCCTCTTGGATGACAGAGTGAGGATGAGGTGGGACGGATGGACTCGAGATGGACAGGTATTGAGAATATAAAATGAACCTGTGGTTCTCCCTGAGAGTTCAGTCTGTGATGCTGCCCTGAGTTATGCAGCCAAAGCAATGGATGGGCTTAAATATGATGGTTAAGTTTTTCTTGAGTAAAGGAGTGTTGGGAAATTAACATTATGGGAAAAAAATGATTAAAACAAAGGAAAGAAAACTTATGTCCCCCCAAAAATCTACACACTAATGTCTGTGACAACTTTATTCATAATAGCCCAAACTTGGAAGCAACCAAGATGGCTTTCAATTAGTGAATGGGTATCATAAATGGATTACTATTAAGGAATTAAAAAGAATGGAGCTTTTAAGCCACAAAAAGACATGGATAAACCTTAAATGCATATCACTAAGGGAAAGAAGCCATTCCAAAAAGGCCACATACTGATGGAATCCAAGCATATGACACTCTGGAAAAGAAAAAAACCATGGCAACAGTCGAGGGAAGTATTTAGCAGGTGCGCTTGTCGAAGGTCAAGGCAGGGGTGGGGGGAGCCCAGGGCTGTGCGGCAGTGGAACTGTGCTACCTGAGGCTATAACGGTGGGTACACATCACACGTTCATCAGAATCCACACAACATGTAATATGAAGAGGGAATCCCAATGAACAACGGACTTTAGTTAATAATATATTAATATGGATTATATGGATTCATCTATTGTAGCAAATATGCCACATTAATCCTGATATTAACAAATCAAGAGAAACTCAAGAGAAGGTCTATGGGAAATCTTTGTTCTTTCTCCTCAGTTTTTCTATATACTGGGGGGAAAAAAAAAGAATGCTTTCACTGTGCTAAATAACAAAGAGTCATTTACAAAGTGAATATGCAAATACCCATAGGTTGCTGTATTGAGCGATGATCTGATGCATCCAGCTGTGGAACATTTGATGGGCACAAAGAGTTATGAATCTGAATATTATTTAGGAGAGGAAATGAAAAAAATGAACAAAATTCTTGAACAGAAGAGAATGGAAGATTCAGGTAACTAACTCCTAGTGATAAAATGGAGGCAGAATAGGCTTTATAAGTAGCATGGGATTTAGATCAGAAAGCCAGTGCCAGTTCATGGACAGAAATAAAACCAAATCACAGTGTTACTTATGCAGGGAAACTCGGAGGAATGTGGCCTTGAGCATATGCTTATCCCCGCAAATCCCTTCTAAAGAGTAGCAGGTAGCTGGGCATGGCGGTGCGGGCCTGTAATCCCAGCACTTGGGAGGCTGAGGCAGGAGGATAGTGAGTTCAAAAAAGCCAGCCTCAGCAAGGCCTTTAGCGAGGCCCTATGCAACTCAGTGAGACTGTCTCTAAATAAAATACAAAATAGGGCTGGGGATGTGGCTCAGTGGTCAAGTGCCCCTGAGTTCAATCCCCAGTACCAAAAACAGAGAAAGAAATAAAAGAAGAGTATCAGATCACTGATGAGAACTGAACAGAACAAACACACAGAGAATTGTGAGCACCTCACAATTAATCAGAAAATATGTACTTCATTTTGGCAAAATCAGTGAGTCTATGGCACATTTTGTCACAGCAGTGGAAAACTAATAAGCACTCAGGTTTCCATCACTGAAACAAATAACTGAGATAATACTTCTAAAGAGAAGAGATTTATGTTGACTCATAGTTTGGGATTTCGGCCCAGAAGTAGTTGATCCTGTTGCTTTGGGTCTGTGGCAGCTCATCATGGTGGCAGCTCATCATGGTGGAAGCATATGGTGAAGCAACCCAAACACCTCATTTCTGGGAAAAGAAGGAAGAGACTCGGGTCCCAGTGTCTCCTTCAAGGGCATGACCCCAAAGAATTAGAGACCTCTCATTAGGCCCCACCTCTTAAAGTTTCTACCACATCCAAATTGTTCCAATCTGGGACCAAACCATGCATGGGCCTTTGGACAGTTTCTATAGCAATAAGGCCTGTTATTCCCATTGGTTCTGTGGTTTCAGATCATAGTTCTCCAAGTCTACCCCTTACCCAAGTATGAAGAGATGCTAGAAAGAAATCTGTTTTTAAATATTTAGGTCCACAACAAACTCCTTATCTTCAATGTGAGACTTAGAGTGTGATTACTTTCTATGTAGTTAAGATTAGGCACCTTTTGGTTTTCTCAAGCTGGAAATGTACTTATAGGAATATAATAGCTTAGGGGTCTCTTTAACCTTAGCAAAGGTAAGGACACTACTTCAACCTTCCCTGTCTTCCAAAATACATCTAGCTGTTTTCACAGACCCTCGAGTTAAATAAATACCCTGTTGAAAATGTCTGCTTTTTGATAAATACAGCCTTGAAGCCAAGGCCCGAAAATCCCTCTTCTCCACGGCCTTATATTGAGTAGAAATCACAGTGAGTCATGTTTATCAGAACTACTTGATTAGGGAAAGGACTATTTCATCCCCATTGTCCAATCTCCTCATCCTGAGGATGCTCAAGATTTAAAATCTTCATTGCCATTTTAAAAGATTTAGGGCATAAGAGTGATTTCAACCATCAATTGGGTTGTAGGGATATGAAATGATTTTTTCCCATGGGTACATAAAATGCAATAATTTAAAAATAAAATGTTTATCATGATTAATTTATGGCATCAGAATAAAAGAAAACCATATGTATCAGCCCAGCTCCACAGATAAGGAAGAGACAAGTTTCCACTTTCACATCAATTTTTTCTTTTTTTTTTTTCTTTTTTTTGGTGCTGGGGATTGAACCCATGGCCTTGTGCTTGGGAGGCAAGCACTCTACCAACCAAGCTACATTCCCAGCCCTCACATCAATTTTTAATCACGCAAATCTGGTGATTTGGCCAGAATAGGTAAGTTGTACCTTCAGAGCCCTCTGACGAATGAATGCTCACACTGGCCAACTAGTTAATATTTGGTATTGATTTCTTGGATTGCCATACCTCAGAGACCAAGATTTCCTTGGGGGATCTGAAGTAGCCTAATGCTATTTCAACTTCTACAATGCTGAGGGTCTTGCCATCAAGCAATGAGTTTTATCAAGCTCACCAGGAAAGTATATTCTACCTGAGTTTGATTCTTGACAGTTTGAGAGAATGCAGTACTTTGGAACATGAAATATTCCTAAGCTAATTGTCAGGAGTGACCATGAATTCTAACGTCAGGCTTCTCCACACAGTGGTGGTTAGAAGGGTTGGTAGTTTGCCTGCTAAGGGCAAAGTGTGGAAGAGTTCTTGGTATTGTTTGTAGAAAGGGTTGATACAGCAGGTAGTTAGATTTTTATGGGAAAAATCTCCAAAGTTCCCATTCTCCTTTCAGGAATCAGCTCCTCTCATCAGAAATGTCACAGTAGAGAATGCATTTCTGCAGGAGATTTGAGAAAGCAGAAGAGAGAATGCCTGTGCTAACCCAGGTAGATTTGAAGGAACAGGCAAAAGGTAGCCTGGGAGGTTTGGCCTTGTTTCTGGAAAATGGATGAATCCAGACCTTATGTTACTTTGTTTCCTTCACAGACCAGGGAGAGGTTGGTAATGTTTTTTTTTTTTAAATTGAGAAGACAACACCTTTCCTTTATTCTCTGACTTGAAATCCATTTATAAACTGCTGTGAATCAAGATATGTACTAGGTGCTAAATATAAGGAGATTACGAAGACATCCTTCTTGCCTTAATTTTTGGGGGGAGTACCAAAGATTGAACTCAGGGGCACTCAACCATTGAGCTACATCCCCAGCCCTACTTTGTATTTTATGTAGAAACAGGGTCTCATTGAGTTGCTTAGCACCTTGCTTTTGCGGAGGCTGGCTTTGAACTTGTGATCCTCCTGCCTCAGCTTCTTGAGCCGCTGGGATTATATGCATGTGCCACCAGCCCTTCTCACCTTTAGAAGGAATACAGTACATTGTTAGCCAATCTAATGAATGCAATAAGAAAGGATTCCACAAAGCATTAGGGCACTCTGGAGGACTGAACAATAAACACACTTCGCTCTCCATCAGTGAGCCATGGAAGACTTCTTTGAAGAGTTAATACCTGTCAGATTTTTAAAGTGAATAGAAGTTTACTAAGCTGAGAATGGGAACAGGGAGGTCAAATGAAGGAGGCACTTCAGGGAAAGAACATTGCATGACTGAAGGCACCCAAGCCAAGAATGCAGATGTACACAGAAATAGTGAGTTCTTATTCAAAGGTTCTTATTTGCATGATTGAGGATGATGGACAGAAGGGTATTAGAGGGTGGGCAATGAGTCGAAAATGTGAATATGCAGGCAGAGCTAAAAGGCAAAGACCTAGGAGAACATGGAATTAACTTCCTGAATTCAAATTAGACATCAATAGCATATCAGTTTTGATTGGCCAACAGTGTTGTTTTTTTAATTAGAATATCTTTAGTTCCTTCATGTAGATCAAACATTTCTACTGTTTTCCAAAAGAAGTATTATACATTTTACTACTTCAACAGGCTCTAAGATAACTGTGTGTGAATTTCATAAGCAATGAAAAGTTACTAGTGTATTTTAGGCAGACTGAACAGACTTGTACTTTAGGATGATTATTCCAGCAATGGTGTCTCTTACAATTGGGAAGGAGAGAGAGGAAGACAAGCACGCTAAGTCGATGCTGGAGCAAGAACAGAGGTGAGGTATGACAGCTTTGAGTGAAGTCACTGGAGATGTGCTCAAGTGACAGATGAAGGAAATTTGCAATGGATGATAGTGGGTCACCATAAAGAGGACCAAAAATTTAAAAAAATGAATGCACCTTTCAACAAAGGGAACAGGAAGTACATTGGGAAAAGGAATGTTCTAAATTCAAAAATTAGGACAAGTTGAAATTCAGATATTAGTAGTTGGACAGGATGGATATCCACAAGTGGTAGGGAACAGTGGACAGTTAGACAATTAGAAGGAATATGAATTAAAGTGTGGGAAGACAGGTTAGGATGGCCAAAGATGTAGATGGAAAGAAAAGGGATCCGTAATAGCAGAATAAAAAGTTATGGTAAAAGAACCTGTTAGGAGAGAATATGAAATTAGCATTATGAACAGGACTGGAAGATATTGGGTGGTGAAAACCAAGAAGATCACATGTCTGCGACTTACCCAGACCAGAAAGGAAAGGTAGTAGCAGGACTTGCTTCAGTTCTGACTCAGGTTTGCCCATTTTCTGAGCTGGTTATCTTTAATTTGTAGTGATTGTTATATTCTTATTACATACCTTCCAGCAAAACATTATGTAAGCCAGGTTTAGGCAGAGTAGACCAGAGCAAGCGATTTCTCCTTCAGGGGGCCATCTACTCCTTCAGGGGGCCATCTACTCCTTCAGGGGGCCATCTACCGCCCACTTAATAGAAAGGGCTGGTTGAAGCAGTTCCACAGCCTCCCCTGCATGCAACTCATGTTGATAAGATTATGATGATTGTCTTTATTAGCATAGAACTAAAAAAAGTGAGACAGTAGTATATTTGATTATGGAGGCAAAAGTATGTAAGAGTAGGTAATGATGCTTGGGCCCACAAAGCCCTGTTACTCTACCCTCTTGTCAGATTAGCCCTGGAGTTTCCACGAGTTCTGTTTCAGACTCATGAGAAAAATCTGTATGTTGCTGGTGGATGGGAGGAACATGTCATTGCCAACTGCCTTTAGAAAAGAGCAAATGGTCCTATGGATAAGTGGCCAGATTCTACAAATGGAAAGACCACTATCCCTTTAAAGAAGCACTTTACTGCTAAAGTGGGGGTGGGAAAGGCATGGGCTTGTGAGGGAAGGTGTTTATTAGTAGTAAGCACTTGATTAGGGAAGAGAGGGGAAGGCCTTACTTGGAAATCTAGAGCTTATTGATGAGCTGTGTTGCCGCATTCTTCCCGCTGGTATTATTTCTTGAGTCCCAGTTGGGCCCAGTTTTATCCACATTTAGATCCCAGCACTCTCAATGCTTTTTAAATGGATGACATCACCCCCACCGCCCACAAGAAAGGGAATTGAAAGAGAAAAGCATAGTTTAGAATGGAGGACATGCTTAAGGTTAGCATTACAACTTTGGTTTTGAAGGGGTTTATAAAGTTATGAAGGGGAAAGAAAGAGGATGTCTCCTACTTATTCCCTCAAGATTTAGCCAAACAACTTTACAAAGGTGACACTTGTGGATATAAAACAAGGAAATAAGAAAACTCACTAGACCAAGGTAGAGGCAAAATGGCATACCAATGGCTGGCCAAGGACTTCAGCTTAATAGGCAGCCCTTCTGTCATAGGAGGAAAATTGTTGTTTTCGAATGACAAGAAAATCATCCTACTATTTTCCTTGAATTACCTATCAATTAGCTAAGGGAAAATAGAATCCTTAGGCAATGTACCTCTCCTATGGTTCTATTCTGCAGCACTGTTCATACAACTTTCCAGAAATACCGGCTCTGACAAGCATTATGTTGCTAGGTCACTTCCTATTCCACATGCATTCTTAGAGGTGATAATTTGTCAGCAAAAATGAGCAAAACACTTGGTCCAAAGGGATCATAGATGTTCTCAAAGTTTGGAACACATGGCGATGAAGTTTGGGAAAATAAGAAAAAGAGAAGCTTATCTAGGTCTTTTTCTCAATACAAAAATCTGTATTTTGGCTCAAAAATTCTATTTTATCTAAGCATACTATTTTAGTTACTGATGGAAAGATTTATTTATTTATAGATACTCATGAGATGGCATTGAAAATATGACAGAATTTTGTGGGGTTTAATTTCCAGTTTTTCTGCTACTAACTTAAGAGTATACTAATTTTTTTTTTTGAACCAGGGATTGAACTCAGGGACACTCGGCCACTGAGCCACATCCCCAGCCCTATTTTGTATTTTATTTAGAGACAGGGTCTCACTGAGTTGCTTAGGGCCTCACTAAGTTGCTGAGGCTGGCTTTGAACTTGCGATCCTCCTGACTCAGCCTCCCAAGTCGCTTGGATTACAGGCGCGCGCCACCGCGCCCGGCAGAGTATAATTTTTTTAAAGCAGGGGTCTTACAGTTACCATGAAGATGTCATCTTGAAATGTGAATATTACTGAACCAATCATTAAGAGAACTGTAGTAGTAAATTAATGCTAGTAATGTTCTACCAATCCTTAAAGGGTGAAGAAATGTTAGAAACTTGTCTTAAAACTTTCTGGACTAAACAAAACAAACTTAAAAACCCAACAAAAATGTACTCCTAAAAATGAGCACATCAAACCTATTTTCTGGAGTCAAGCAGGACAAGGTTTAGTGATCCCAATTGATAGGAAAAGAAATTTCAAAATTATTTGTTGATGAAATTCTCACATTGGCATTAATGGGCTTGAAACAGAACCCTGCATAGCTTGAGTAATTATAATCTGATTTGATTTTTCAAGTCTCTGCATATTAAAGTCAATAACACTTTATAGTCAAAAATTGCTGATGATTCTCCTTAAAAAATCCCTCACAGGCAATTCATTACTTGATGCACTTGTCACGTTTTCTTTCACCATGAAAGAAATAAAATATAGTTGTGCACCTCATTCTGATGGTGCATATATACATACAGTAAGGCCTAATTTCTCAACATGCTAATAATGTTTTATAGTGAGACACATTTCTACTACTTGGACATTCTTTTTTTCTAGATTAAGGGTATTGTACATGCAGTGCAAGTGCTCTCCCACCTATAGCCCCAGTGGACTCGAACATATTTTAGATGCATATAAACCTGTTGAGGTAATCTGCCTGGATTATAACAGGCCTATTTAAATCTCAGTGGAACTCATCTTTGGAACATCTTCCTCTTATTATATTATCATTAATATGTTCACAAAAATATAAGGTCCTAAAGCCATCAGAGCACAAGGGCACACAGGTTTATTTTTTTTCCCCTAAATAAACCAGTCTCCATTACTTATATTTACATAAGTGTATGTATGTTCAGGCACACACATTCATTTTTGGAAAACTATTAAAGACATTTTTTCTTCTATTTACAAAAACTGAACCCTCACTGAAAATTGGATAAAAAAATCCTCTGATGCAATCTTATCTTAAAGTATATATCTCTATACCTAATCAACTTTACTTTCAAATACTGTACAAATTCTTTTCTGGTTAAAAATATCTAGTGATCATTCAGACATTGGAGAATGGAATGGAGGCCATAGGCTGTCATTTTGAGGTGTGCTTTAACTGTCCTGTTTCTAAATCCTAATCTCCCAGCCACTGTGTTCTCCACCCTTGCCCCCCTTACTTTTCTAAGAAGGGCAAAACATCTTTGAAGACCTATTGTTAGTTTCATGACCTGAACTTTTCTGTACAGCGTTTGAAAAAACTGAAACTCAGAGAAAGTCAACAGAATAACAATCATTTCAAATCAGAGACAATGCATTTTTTCTCATTTATTCAAATTCACTGCAGGAAGTAAACACTAAAAGATTAAAAAACAAACAAAAAATTCACACTGCAGTATGTACAGTTTCATGACATCAAATGAAGAAATTAAATTTCTAATAAAAATGAAAAATTATATTACTGAGCAGGTTGCATCAAAGCTGGTTGTGTAAACCCCAGATTCTTACCATGGACGGTAATGTGCCTGTGATCCAGTATGAACAAATCCTGGCAGACACCTGGTATAATATTATGTTTCCAATGGGATTTAAAAATTCATGAAAGTAGTTGCGTGAATTCTTTATGTGGTAAAGTGGTTGATTTGATTTAAAAAAAAAATTTTAAGACCCTTGGATTCAAAGCACATTCTTTCACAAAGCTTAAGCCACAGAAATCATATCCAGAAATGGAATACTGTCATGTTGGGATGAACATCTGATCTGACTTGTTAAGACATTTTGCCAAATGCACAGATGCACAGGGTCCCCCATGCACTTTTCATGCAGCAGGTAATCACAACTTAAATAAAAGGTTTATTCTATACATTTGTCCAGACTTGCAACTGTATACATACATGCACAATTTTTAAACCTGTCTGATTATATTTACACTTATACATGGAATATACAGGAACCAAAGAGATTAAAAGGCTTTTCTGTTGCATTAGAACAATACAAAATATGTATTTTTCATTAAGGAAATCACTATTTACATCACCTTTAAAAACCAATTTTAACATCTTCATGTAACAAGTCAATATATATATATACATATTACATATATATATATATAAAATATATACTCTCACCAGTTTACTCTTCTGTAAGATGCAGCAGAGAATAAACAGGTAATGCTACCTTACTGATGTCAATGAGAGCTGTAGTACCCTTTCACAAATGACTTTATTAGGAAGAAACTACCTAGATATCTAAAATAGTCCTTGAAAATGTTGTATATGTGCATCCTTGTATCTATATATGCATAAACAAAATGAATTTATGGATATATGCCCTTTCTCACTGCTCTTTAAAATCATTCTAAACTCAAATTGGGGGACATTCTCTAGTAAATCAGAACAGTGTTCTTTGTGGTCATATTTATTTCTGTATTACATATTCTCATTCCTTTTTTTTTAAGAACAACACATCCAACCAACCAAACAAAAGAACAAACAAACAAAAAGTAGCAATGCTGGCTCTGGACATTCTTGTCCCTGACCTAAATGTCACTCCCTTGTAGAAAGCCTATTTCTCCCTAACTAAGAGAGAATACTAACATTTTTTCCTGACACACACCTAAGGTTCCAGACCTTTCACAATGATGAGAAAAATGACTTGCTGAAAAGTTCATTTCTAAGTGTAGACAGTGAGATTGTCACAGAATGGACATGGAATTGACTATATTCATTGGCCAGTGGAATCTTCATGTCAGAATAAGCAAATGACTTCACCTCCTTTTGATGCAGTATATCTGCTCCAATTACTGTATAATACATCCAGTAACTATTTACAAATCATTTTGAGAAAAAAAAATAACCATTTCAGGGTTTTAGATCATATTAGGAAATAACATCCATTTTTAATACAAAAAATTTAGAAACAATTTCAAGTAGAACAACTTCAAATAAATTTCCATCCAATTAATAGTTTATACAATAATTTGATAGGTCAGTTGCTAACCTGGCTCACAAGTGAAAACAAAAACATTTCCTGGTGAATGAACTGTGGACTTTAAAAACTGAACTTAAAAATAGACTTGTTTTAAGACTAAAACCCCATGTGACTCAATTATATATATTAAGTTCTCCTAAAACACTATGGATATTTGCTTTTAATCACTATTTATAAAGAATAAACCCAACAGAGTGATTGTGTACATCGTCATGGATATGTGCCCTTTGTATTTTTTTGTTAATAAGTCAATCTGAGTTTAGTGCCTTTCTTATGCTTGAACTAAATGTTTTAATCTTTGTCAGCACTGTTCTTAGGACAATGGTTTTAATAGAAGATAAGGATGTATTCAGGAAAAGTTTTCAAACCATCCTGGAATCACCTGAGTTTGGTAAGTGGCCCTGTTATTCCATCCCTAAGGCTAATTAAGTAGATGTTACTCATTAGAACACACAAATAATAGGTTTTCCTGAGATGTTGAGCCAGATATGAAAGTTGTCCCCTCCACCCAATTTTGTGTCATAAAAAGTATTCTGAACCCGATTTCCAAAGACATAACGGCAATATAGGAATTACAATACTGCAAATTTTGAGTTGATGTATGACTACTGGGGAAAATACAGGCATTGGATAGTTTCTTTACAGACTCATGTTCTGAGAAAAGTCATCAGTAGTGGTTCTCAAACACCTAGGGAGCATGTTAAAATGCAGATGGAAGAACCCAAGTCCACTTAGCAGAGATCCTTGTTTTGTAAGTCTGAGATGCTGCCTATGGATCTGCATTTTAAAACAAGTGCTCCAGATGATTCTAATGCAGGTGGTCTGAGTCCAGTTTTAAGAAATCCTGGTCATAAGACTCAACAGGTCCCACAGAAATGGTGAGAATCAACTTTTACAAGAGATGGCGAAAATTGTCCAAAGAAAAGGCATTTTTGCTTCTGTTAAAAAAAAATTTCTTAAATAGTCAACTATTCAGGAAACCACCTGAAGTTAATTGTTAACTTTCCTAATTCTGCAAAAGGAGTATTTAGTAAAGTAGTTAAAATACAAAAAATGGAAATCTGCCTTTGTTTTTTTTAAAGGATCTATCAAACTTCCCTCAATTTTAATCAATTTTTACTAAATAGTACAAGGTTTAAAGAAATGTATATTGAAAAGGTCTGGGGTGGGGGCAGACACATTGGAAACCACAAAACCCTAAGAATTAAAAATAAATATGTTTTTTAGCAAAAGTGAAAAATGTAAGCATATTTTTTCGGATTTACTTTTGAATTGGATAACGAGATGTGAATCATCACTAGTATTTTTTTTTAAATTTCATAATTACCCTTTAAAGAGTTAAAAGTTTGGACTTTAAAAACATGGGTTATGCAGGCTGACTTCTGAAATGCAAAATAAAGTACCCTAATGAAGGCAAAGGCAGCAAAATGCATTAATCCACTATGGATGGGAGTTTTACATTTGAATGTATGCCTCTTATTTATGATTACAAAAGAATTTCATTCATAGGCTACTCACAGTTGTTATGTGGTGCATACAGAAGTGTTAAACAACCAGTTTGCTAGTTCGATAGCTTCCTCATGACATCTAATGTTAAGCAAAAATTAGTATGCATATTTAAACATCACCAGTAACCAATACTTTTCAAAATAAAAAAAAGTTTCAATTATACCATGCTTTTCTCAAATCATGCTCTTATTTATACAGATCTCAAGTTCATACTAATTAGTTTAAAAAAGATCCAAAACTTGATGGCAGGTACATTTTATTCTGATTCCTTTTTTATTGTTACCACATTTCCCAGAAGTCCATACACCTCTCCATTTGCGCTGTGTGGGTGAGAAGCATTATTTCCCATATGGCTATTGTAAGGGCTTCTTAAATTAAAGAAAGAAGCTTTAGTTTCTGCAGCAGGAAGTAACTCTTCTTTGATTGTAACCTGTGAGACACTTTCGGCAGAGGAAGGCTCCCTCCATATGTCCTTGTCCTGTGTTTCTCGGCTGGTAACAGAATTGCCTCCTTTCTGGAGCATGTAATACAGTATTGGGTTAGTTTTGGTCAGTCTTGGAGAGTCTTTTTCATACTCATTCTTATCCACGTCTGTGATAACCCACTTAATGGGTCCCTTCTCACTGGGCATGGGACACCCATTCAAAAGCCCCGTTTCTGGTCTAGACCCCATACAGCTCAAGTGCTCAGGGAAAGGAGGGCTCACAGGAGATTTTACCATTCCTGGGTATGAAAATGTCCTGTTGTCCATGCAACTATTGGGCTGAGTGGAACTATACATCAGTCCATTTAAAGAAGAAAGACTGAATTCAGATTTGCTATTGGTCACATTGTTTTTGTGTCCTTTCTTTTTACTGTCAACAACAGAGTTACCCCTGTGTGGGGACAAGTCTCGCACACAGTTTTCTGAGAGAAGCAGCTGTTTCAGAACATTGAAGCTTTTACTCTCTCTGGCCCAACTCCTATGTTCACTTTCATTGGCTGAACCATGACCAGGAGGATATTTAAATTCAAGATCATTTCTGCTAAATTTCATCTCCTCCTGGTTAAGCAAGGACCCATACAGTACTTCTGGAGCACTGTGATTATTTGCAGCATCAACAATGTTATTTTTCATCTTTTTAAATGGATTTTCTAATGGCTCAGTATAAAGCTTCCTTTTCTTAGGGACCATGCAAAGATTCTTTGATTCTAGTGGTGTCAGTTCACTATTTCTGTGACTCTTGTCCAGATCATCTGCCAGGTAAGTCTCTTGATTCTGTCTCAGCAATCGGCTTAACAGACCATTCTTTGAGAAAGAAAAATCCTGAGGTGAAATAGGCTCCGCTTTAAAGTCCTCAGACATTGGTAAGGCAGCTGCGCTTCTCTGCGTGGTGGGAGTCATACCTAAGAATGGGGTGCTCTTTGCATCATGGCTCAAGTGCACATTTGTATTATGGATATTTAAATCATCACAAGGCTCAGATTTTATTTTCACCATCAATATCTGTTCACTTAAAGCTCTCTCTGAATGTTCCTGAGTACTTTCATCTCTCAAAGGAATTTTTTCTTTCTTTTCACTCTTACCTTTGTTGGGATTTCCCAGAAGCAACTGCAGAACAGTGCGTCTTTCTAGCAGATTTTCTATTTCAGAACCAGAAAGTCCTGGTTCCGAACCTGCTGGTTGACTACTGAATGCTTTATTTTCCTCAACTGTAACTGTTTTATTTGACAGCAAAGGGCTATTTAATCTATCAATCATACCCATAGGTTTATCTGTGTTTACACTTAACAACTGTTTGCTGGGTCTCTGCTCTTCCACTGCCATGGAAGACTGCATTCCACATTGTGCCAAATTTTGTAATAGTTTGCTGGCACTAAAAGTTGCAGAATTTGGGGCACCTTCATTTTGGGCTGGTTTCTCTCCTTGTGATTCTTTGCTTTTTGTAAGGTCCATCAAGTGGTTAGATGCAGTATTTGCCACCTTTTCAGACTGAGTACTGCAGGCATATGGTGGAGAATTCCATTTGATGACAAGAGAGTGTTGAGAAAGATTGATGGGAGACTCTGCTTTGGTTGATGTAAGTAATGGTGGAGTGCTCACTGGAGTAGTCCTATTTGTACTGGGGCTTTCTATTACAGAAGTCCTTGTAAAATTCTGAGTACTGAACTTTGTCACATCACTGTGTACTCCCTGAGGGCTGGTGGTGTTTTTTTCTACATTTTCTTCATTTTTATGGCCCAGTAGCAACTGAAGAAGCGTTACTTTCTGGTGTGAATTTAGCTTAGAATTCTTTGAGGTATCTTGATCTTCTTTGATGTCTACATCAGGGACTTTTGGATCCCAAGTCTTTAGCAAGGACTGAGTTAAATTATCAAGAGAAACAGGCTGGTCAGATTCTGGCTTTTCGATGCGGTGTTTGCAAGACAAGTCTATGGGAACACAGTTGGAATAAGAACTTTCATCACCGCTGCTGTCATCTGTAAAACTAGGATTGTTGTCTGAATACTCGTCAATGGTTGTGGGAGTACTACCATCCTCAAAAATGCTTCCCCTCTCATTCTGATTATGTCCATTCATTGGCTTAGGTATGGTCTGACTTTTAAGAAGATGTAAAAGCAAACTGTTATTAGCAGCTTGTTTTATGTTGTTTCTTTCCAGTGAGTTCTTATAGCCTGGAGTTTTAGGGGAAGAAGGAACAATACCCATTGGATTTTGAAATGTTGTAGCATTACTTTTGCTAGCCACTAATTTGCTTGATGTTCGTGCCTGACCATTGAGATGGCTTGACATTCCTTTTGAAATCTGGAAATTGCCAACATCCTTCTGGCCATTTTCTTGTAATCTGGCCATAGCAGCAAGTCTTTCACTTGCTGCTTGATTTGCATTTTGTGTTTTTAAAGCATGTTCCCGAGAATACTGCTGCAGGTGGGCTTCACTGGAGAGGAGTAATGCTAATTGGCTGCAAGCAACGCTAGGTTTAGGTGAGGTGGCAGGACTAGCTCTTTTTTCCACCATGCTTGCAACAGCCTGTAATCTTGCAGCACATGACAAGGGCTCACTCATGACCTTTGTTCCACTCTGTCCAACATGATGAGGCGACTCCACAAACCTGTCTCTGATGAGGTTTTTAGTTACATCAGGAAGATTGGTATCTGCCTTTTGATCTTTAGCTTTACTTTTTTTCAATAAAGTTTTTAAGTGACTTGATGCAACACCATAGCACCTTAAATCCTTCTCTACTTTTAAAGAATCATGACTGAGGGCATATCCTTGCTCCTTGAGGCTCTGCCTAATTTGTTGTGACAGAGCAACAGTCTGCAGCCTCGAGCTGAATGACTGAAGCAAAGAGGCCAGTAATGTGCTGTCCTGTTTGCCTTTAGGCACATTGTCAACCATGCCAGCTAGCAAAGCTTCCTTCTTTACGTTTAAATTTACGATGGAATCAGACAGCCTCTTCCGCTTTGCTGCATTCCAGTCCTCAGAAGACTGCAACAGTCTGGCTTTTTTGAGATGCAGCATGCCAGATCCCTGGTATGTGTGTGTATTGACAACTGGACCATTACTTTGGCAGGTGGGAAATGCACTGCCAGAAATGTTAAAGTTCTGATCTTCTTCATTGTGCCCAGCAGACTTTTTGTCAACAGCAGTACCTGATCCCCCTGCAGCCTGATGCATTAGTAATCCTTCTAGGTAAGTTAAAACAATAGAATCCTGATGCACATCAGAGCCAAGCTCTTCTCCATGAGTCATGTTCAATAGAAGTGTTCACAAGGGCTTGGTTTCTATTTACTTTAAAGGATGGTTTTCTGTAGGTGAGTGAGATGTAACTTTAATAAGTGAGTGTCAGTTTATCACCTTCCATAGCAATTAGGTAGAGAGGTACTGTTACATTCTGACCAAGATTTCTTCTGGAATGACAAGATAAAAGGCAGGCAAATTCCAATGCAGTCTTTCCACAGAGTTGATCAACTTCTAAGAAGCAGCAGAATTCCTTAATAGACAAGTCTGTAGTAGCAAGCAGATAATTCTTAGCGAATATATTGCTTTTCCATCTTCATCAAATGCAAATTGTCAGTATTCTAAAAAAATAAAAATAAAAATCATTAAGGAGGGGCAAATATAGGGTCATGCTATAAGACCTACAAGAATATAGCATTTACAAGTTTATACATGCACAAATACATATATAATATGCACATATATATGCACTTATAGTTGCTTTCTTAGAAATTTATTTTATTGTCATTCCCAGCAAACTGAAAATCTTATGGGTTAATCCATATTGTTAAAATGATCAAATCATTTCAAAAAAATGCTTCAATGTTTTATAACTGTCTTCTAAAGTCTGTTAAGCTTTTGAATTTTCATAAGCACCTTTCTGCAAAGTAATATGAATGTTAAGTTTCCTTTACAATTTTATAGCTCTATCAGGGAGCTATAATTAGTGTTACTTACGTTACTTGCGTTACTGTGCACTTAGGAAGAAACAAAAGTAAATGTGCTGAAAAAGGAAGAGATTCATGTGCTACAGACTTATCCGATAAGTCTGATGAGTGGCTGACACCAACAGAACACATTCACTTCTGACATTATTCCCCAGATACAACAGACAACCAATATCTAATTTTTTGAATTTTTCAATAACAACAAAAAAGGAAGCACTAAGAATTTGAAGATTATTTTGTGGGTGTGTGCAAACTTAATCATATCCACAAACATTATAATATAATCACAAGTTTATCCACCTACAGTATTTACCATTTTAATATTAAAGTGAGTGATTCTTAAGGTACTCATTCAGACATAACCAGTTAACATCTGGGTCCAACAGATACTTTATTAATACTTAAATCAATATATAATTTATGTAATTATTTATACACAATCCCAGTAATTGTTAGAAGTTTTAATAACAACCTTAAGAATTTTAACACAACACTATAACCCATTTCTTCATGTTTTCCTGAAATGGGCATGGTGTCAGGAGTGAATCTGGAAAAATCTTGTAAATACTGATTCCAAATTTTAAATACACATCTAAAAGCTTATAGCTTTTCTGGTTCTTGTTTTTGTATTTGTAAAATTCAAAATATGTTACTCTTTATAACATATTTCTTAACTATACCTAAGTAAGGATAGACATTGTTGTTCCAAAATTGCCAAATATTTTTTACTTTTAGATTTATTAACAGCAATCACAGTGATGGATCCAAGGAACTCTTCTGTTTCCATATCACCTCTTTCTTTCTAATCTTCCTTATCATATAGCTGCTGTCAGTACCTGTTCTTGTGAACAGGTTCATTTAAAATTGGATGTTCAACATCATAAAAGATGAAATAATAATTTCAAACACCATTCAAGTTAAAAAGGGCAGTAAGAGCTGGGCATGGTGGCGCACTCCTATAATCCCAGCAACAGGGGAAGCTGAGGCAAGAGGATCATGAGTTCAAAGCCAGCCTCAGCAACCTAACGAGGCCCTAAGCAACTTAGTGAGATCCTGTCTCTAAATAAAATATAAAAGGGCTAGGGATGTGGCTCAGTGGTTAAGCATCCCTGGTTCAATCCCTGGTACCAAAAACAAAACCAAAAATCAACCAATCAACCAACCAAAAAAACAAACAAAAAAACAACAGTGTTCGCTGATTGATTCTTGAGCAGGAGAAAATGCATCTAGGATACTGTCATAATGAAGACAACACCCAGTCATGTTGCTTATACAAGTTGATAGCACCACCACCATTCATGTCTACGTGCTATTAGTCTCTTTGCATTCTTCTTCTGATTGAAAAAGCTACCCATGTCAAGTTTCTTCTCTTGTTTTTTTTTGGAACCAGGTATTGAACCCAGGGACACTTGGCCACTGAGCCAAATCCCCAGCCCTATTTTGTATTTTATTTAGAGACAGGGTCTCACTGAGTTGCTTAGGGCCTTGCTATGTTGCTGAGGCTGGCTTTGAACTCATGATCCTCCTGCCTCAGCCTCCCAAGTGCTGGGATTACAGGCGTGCGCCACCACGCCCAGCAAAGTTTCTTCTCTTTAACATTCTGGACAGAAAATGAAAACTTGTGAATTCTCAGTTGCATTTAAAAAAATAAAACAAAATTCAAAGACTTTACCTCCATACTATTTTTACATTCTGGAAAGCTGACGTAGCATTATAAGCTATGCAAAAAGGACACAAAGATGGCTTCATAATGAGGACTTGTTTCACTATTATGTCATCTTTGTATACACTTCAATTTTTTTTCCTTTTTTAGGGCACTTGGAAATAAGTGATGGATTGATTGCCAAGACAGTAAACTGGCTTTAAGATATAAGAAAAATAAGACCACTAAAATTCTATAAGGTACGTCTAATTTATGAAAGGTTCCAATGGACACATATGCTAATAACAAGATAGAATGTTTTATTCTAGTAAAAACACATTCACTATAATTTTTCAAAAAAAAAAGACACATAATATAATCCTTCCTACTAGTTAGAAATATATTATCTTTTTTTTTTTTTTTGGTTTGTTTTTGTGATGCTGGATATTGTGAATGGGAGGTAAGAACTCCACCAACTGAGCTATATCCCTAGCCCTAGAAATATATTCTTTTTAAAAATTCTTAAAAACTCAAACTGGGGGGCTGGGGATATATCTCAGTTGGTAGAGTGTCTGCCTTGCAAGCACAAGGTCCTGGGTTCGATCCCCAGCACCACAAAAACAAAAACAAAAACAAAAACAAAAACAAAAACAAAAAAACTCAGGCTGGATCCAAAGAAACCATGATAGTTCCCCAAACTTTAATGTATTTCAGGAAAATTTAATAAAATTCGCCTCTGATTACTTGACAATATTAAAAATTATAAACTAAATCTTTTTATTAATTTTAAATTGTAAGCATAAAGATCTTTTAAATTTGATAAAACTGAGATTTTACTGGTTTACTAGCATGAAGTAGGAAAAAATACTGCTTGATGAGGCAATTAAGGAAACCAAATAATAAAAGAATTCCACGGAATCTTGACAATATACATAGACAGATTTTAGGAAGATCCAAGTTTCAATACACAGACTAGTTTAAAGAAATTATATCTTAAATATCCTGTAATTAGCTTGAATTACAAAAGTGTATTTTCAATAGGGGTGTAATCTGTGTGGGGGGAGGGGTGTGAGTAGGTACTGGGATTGAACCTAGGGCCATTCGATGGCTGAACTATATTCCCAGTCCTTAAATTTTTAAATTTTGAGACAGAGCCTTGAATTGCCTAGGCTGACTTCAAATTTGGAGTGGCTGGGACATGTCAGCCACCCCACCCAGCTTCATTTAAAAACAGTATGATATTAGATTGGAGTGTGAAATTTCAAAAGTATCATATAATTTGCATATCAAGTTTATAAATGGGTGCCTATGAGTCTTTAAACTAGTATAACTAATTTCCATTGCAATGTGCTCAAATTCTCTATTTGAAAATATTT
Source organism: Glaucomys volans (assembly GCA_020662805.1). Lineage (NCBI taxonomy): Eukaryota > Metazoa > Chordata > Mammalia > Rodentia > Sciuridae > Glaucomys > Glaucomys volans. Next base: position 71,034 of record JAJEJO010002355.1, read on the forward strand.
TATTAAGCAAAGGGAAACTTTCCTGAACTCTCTGTAATTTTAAAATGCCAAATAAAGGAATAAAATTTTACTCAGATAAATCAAAGATGCATTTAGTAGAATTACTATATGTGCAATTGCTTTTGGTTGAGAATAGGTAAATAATAACAAAGTTTTTCTCCTGCTGCTTTTGGATTCAATATTTTACTTGCAATCAAATTCTCCCTTAAAAACACAGTTAAATGATTAAACATGTATGAAGTCACTGGTATGCTATTTAAATGTCTGAGGAATATCTCATGACATCCAATTGTTTCCATGAAATCTTCCCCAATTTTTTTTCTGCATTATCAAGCAACACACCTCTTTGTGTATTAAACTTAAAGGGATTTTAGCAATGCAGCTTCAGGAGCATTTGGATTCGTGTCTTTAAAATACTAAAAAAGCAAAAGGGTTATTACTTGATTGTGCCACTCAATAACAGCTCCTATTGCACAGTATTATGTATTTTGGGGGGATAGGGGGTAGGGAGGTACTAGAATTGAACCTAGCACCTACCTAACACTGTGGATTATTCCATGGATATTTTCCATACGAAAGGGTAAGAAAGCTACTGATGTTTCACTTAATATTAGTTAAAAAAAAAAATCAAAGTATGAAGACGATTCCAAAGTCCTACTTATCGAACCTTTTATTTAAATAATAGAGATCCAGGTAAATACTTTAGAGAATGCTTAGTGTTCTCTAATGTGGACATTTTAAAATTTGAACAGAAAACACAAACCCAAGATTAATTTAACAGCAGGACATAACACCAAACATTTTACCCAAATGGATGAAATTAGCTTTCCAAACCAAAGGACAATGAAAAATTAGAATACCTAAACAATAATTCTTCAGTTTCTTAGAAGAAAAGAAAGATAACATTACAGGTAAAGGTCCTGAAGCTTCATTAAAAGTAAAGACTACAATGAATTCTTTATTCAACAGAATCACAACAGAAGAGCAAAAAAAAGTAAGTCTGAAATTTCATTTATTAGAATATATTTCTAATTTCTTGCAAAAATGAATCAAAATTAGTATTTCTTTTGATATAATTTGAATTTCAATATAGTAACTTTCTCTGCAGTATTACTTTTATCAAAAGATAAAGGTGAGCTGGGTGTGGTGGCACTCGCCTGTAATTCCAGCACTTGGGAGGCTGAGGCAGGAGGATCACGAGTTCAAAGCCAGCCTCAGCAACTTTAGCGAGGCCCCAAGCAACTCAGTGAGACCCTGTATCTAAATAAAATACAAAATAGGGCTGGGGATGTGGCTCAGTGGCCTAGTGTCCCTGAGTTCAATCCTCAGTTCAAAATAAATAAATAAATAAATTAATTAATTAATTAATTTTAAAAAATGAACCTATTTAATAACATTCTGCTCAACTTAAGACCTCAACATTTGAAATTGGACCTTGAAAATTTCTTTCCCTCTCCTAAAGCTTCTCATTTTAGGTATATAAATACTCTGCAGAAAAGGTAACACGGAAGCCACTGACTGATGCTGGAGCAGGTAAGTCAGTCACAAAATTGTTCTCCATCCCACCTGAGGGACTTACATATTTTTGCTCAGGGCAAAATTTGCTCCTAAATTCCAAGTCCACCAGCTTTAACTTGCTTATCAGTTGCTCCCACAGGAGTAAAACAGTGTCACTCACAACTGCTATTAAAAAAGACAAGGAGACACTACTGCTAGACTAACTCAAGTGTTCAACATAAGGACACAAATACATAAGATCACTTCAACTCCAAAACTTTATTCCCATGATTCCAATTTGGCAAACTGTAGTCATAAAAATGACAAGCATTTTAACCAGAAAGATGACCTACTGTCAGAGTTGGGGAAATAACCCTCACGAATTTGTTTTATTGTTTTCTTAGTGAATTCTAGCGGAAGCAAGTAGTTTTGAATAGTCTGAGACCTTACCTGCCCAATCTTCCAAAAGTTATTTATCATCACTATTTTTTTAAGTAGGCCAAAAAATTTCAAGTACATGCTCATTTAAAGCTAAATATGTATTTATAATCAAGCTGGTACTTTGCTTAGCTCATAAAATAAGAACTATATACTGAATAAAATGCAGGAAAAATAGTAAAGAGATTCTTAAGGACATAGATAAATGCAAAAGAAAGAGGAACAATTGTTCTGGTGACAGAAACAAATATCCCTATGATTGATACAGCAAAATAAAAGTGGGCTTCTTTGTTCTGAATTACCCTCACAAGGTATATATATACACACAGATATATATATATATACACACACTATATATATATATATATACACTATATAGATACACTTATACACAACAGATTCAACAAATCTACTACTTACTTTATTCTGCCTTTATAGTTTCTCTAAAATAATTAAATCAAAATCAAATTAGCATGAAAAAGTCAGAGATTTTAAGCTGAAAATCAAGGAACTGAAGAAGGAGCTAGAAAAAAGTGATAAATTGCCAAACAATTTCTATTTCAATAACATAGTAGCTGCCTGGACAATGTACTGCATTGTTTTGAAAATACAGAAACTAGAATATCACTAAATAAAATTAACTATAATTTTTTAAAATCCAGAAAAAAAAACAATTTTTTCAGAGAACAAAGAGAAGATTTATCATTAGTATTAGTGTCTATTCACTGTTTTCTGCTGTTTTTAAACAACAGTTTTCCTAAAAGAACACAAAATAATCATTATAAATTATTTTGGTAGTACATAAATGTAAAAAAAGAGTGGAGTCTAAATCTAAAACTAACAGCTTCTCCTGACCTTTCCCAGTAGGTCCTTGAAGTAACTGCTGTTTTCTATCAGGTTTCAAAATTATAGTATTTTCTAATCTCTCTCAAAATAAGAAATATAATGGAAAATATAATGGTCCTTTCTTCTATTGGAATTGTTTGAGTGTTTATAGTATACATACAGGGACATCCTTTGAGATTGGGGAATAAATCCTATTAAACTCAACTATGGCTTCTCTATCCCTAAAATAGATTTGACATACAGACAGAAGCCCAAGGTCAAGGTCACAGATCATCAAGAAAGATTACCAGCAGAACTGATGTAACAGCTGGCATTTGATCAAAGCTGCTAGGGTTTTTAGTACACTTAGAAGACACTCTTCATTTATTCTTAGGGTACAATCTGTTTTTAAAAAACTCTTCCCACCTTAAAGATTTTCATGTGCTTTTTATTATAATGTGTGTTCTACTAATACTGAATCACAGAAAGAGAATAAAGCTGTTTGTTAAAATTTTGAATTTTGTGTGTATCTGCATGTGTACTATGCATATCTGTGTATTTGTTATAAATGGTCTTTGCCATGTTGTAATTTTGAAATTAATGTAATTTGCAGATCCCTGTATAAACCAGACTCCCACACATCTTTAAGCCTTTGCTCCACTTGAGGTTGAAATTAATAGTATGTTATAATTTCTTCCTAAAGATACAGATTTATCTGTAAAAATACTGCTTTAATCGGAAAAGTTTTATACTATATCCATAGTCTTCCATGACAATTTCCAAACCATACATATAGAGAAAGAAGTTTTCAGTTATCAGCAATAGCAACAAAAGTGATTTTTAATTGAATATATTATTAAAGAGTTCAATTATCTAATAAAACTATGCCTTTGTTTCAGTGTTCAAACAAGATAATGAACTTATTTTAAATTGCACTGTATGATAAATGTTCTTGCTGAAGCATTCTGATTAAGAAACCATTTCTTGTTTCTTTTCCTTATGATGCTGGGGATGGAATCCAGGGTCTCACCCATTCCAGGCAAACGGTCTATTATTAAGCTGCATCCCCAGATCTAAAAAATCATTTTAAGGAGGGCTAATGTTGTTGGGGCAAATATATACTATAAAAGCATTCCTTGTTAAACAACTACCACCTGCTATAGCTTTATGTAATTTGCCAATTACTTATGATACATGGACATGTAAATGTTCTCAAATAAAACAAAAAGGAAAATATCAAATCAAATTACCAAATTAAATATCATTGAGAATATAACTTCCTTTACTATGAAGAAATGATTGTGGGTATACTGAAATTACAGAAAATGGATGATAATCTGTACATTAAACTTTGATCAGAAACTCCATTGAAATTCTTTTTGAAAACAAACAATTCTTTATAAAATACACTATTAAAGTCTTTAGAGGAATCACTTATCAATTGACAAAAATACTCTTTACTTGACATCTGGGTGAAAATGCTGACTTGCTATGAATGGACCATATACTCTGATTTGATTTTCCAGAAATGACAAACATTATGTGACATCAGTCTTGCCAGTGCTGGCTCAGAACACAGAGATTTTTACATTCAAACTTTCAGCCAGGATGTGGAAGATAATTATCTCTACAGACACAATCCATGGACGAACAGCCACAGCAACAATATCCATAAAGGGAAGAAGTCAACAAACATGACAAGGTCCCACTGCAGATAATTAATAAACAAAAGCAAATATTATTATATGCACGAGTTCTGTATTTTTAAATATTAACAGGTAACATTAAAGTATGACCTTCAATTGGGAAGATAAAGCTACTGGCACACCATCACTGGGCCATTACTTTAAATGGTTTCACATATATTTAAGAAATTTTCATGCATACTTGCCCCTGACCTCTTTTGTTCACCTGTGCATATAACCAAGTGTTTGGAGTAATAATCTCAGTTTAAATGAAGCCAGTAACTGCTAATCAGAGATCCAGCTTTGCTGCTCTTCAAATCTGACAAGTTCACTCCCTGCAGCAGTGACAGCTTGCCACAGGCCTTACCACGGCACCCATGACACAGAGAAACAGATGAGGTAGTAGGGAGCTTAAGAAGAGGACTCCAGTGAACTGGAGAAGAAATAGCAGTAGCAGAAGTCTAAGTAACACAGGTCAGGGTTTTTCTGATTTTACTGGACCCAAAATATTTCAGAACAATATTTTCTTGAACTCTTAAAATCGTCAAAAACAAATATTTAATATATACTATTACTATCATTTAATAAAGTTAAATCATTTTAATACTAAAGAACTACATACTCTAGGTTTATAGAAATCTTGCATCACTTTTCCAGGGAGGTTTGTTTTTTGAGATAGAATGATGATATGTGCAAATAGTAGTTTAACTCAATATAAATTATTTAAATCCTTGTAGCATTTTCTTTGTTTATATTTTGTTTTGTGGTTTGCTCTTTACTGTGCTTTCAAGTACAGCATTTATATAAAATGAATATATTTTATATCTAAATTCTTAAAATGTGTGTGTGTATATATATATACACACATATATATATATGAGGATATAAGTAAGAAAGCAGGAGAAAAACTATGTAATACAGAAGAAAAAGTAAAGAATCTTCTATTTACTAGCCTTCCTCCCATTTGTCCATCTAATTCCTACTGTTATCATCAATTGATGAAATAGAATTAAAAATGCTTAGAGAATGATGTATTAAATCCCATTTACTTACAATCCAGCTAAAGAACTAAGATACAACCTTTTCATTTTTAAAATCTCAGCTGAGGATGCATCCCCTCTTTAGGAAGCCTTCCCCAAACTATAGACTAGGGGCAGGTTCTCTGTGCCTCTATAGCATTCAGGAAATCTTTCAATCATCCCACTTACAAAAGTGTATTTTGGTTTTTGTCTGTCTGCCTCCTGACTACAGTGTAAACTCCTCGTGGTCAAGAATTATGTCTTTGTCATCTTTACTTCCCAGGACTAAACAAGGTAACATTCCCAGTAGAGCATACAGCAAGTCAACCTCTCAGAGCCTTAGTTTACAGAGGCATGGGAGAGGAGGATCATAATTCTAAGGTACCTCAAGATTGTGTGTGTGTGTGTGTGTGTGTGTGTGTGTGTATGTGTGTTACTTGGGACTGAACTCAGGGCTTTATGCCTGATAGGCAAATGTTCTACCACTGAGCCCTTTTATTTCATGACAGGGCTAAATTGCCCAAGATGGCCTCAAACTTGTGAACCGCCTGCCTCAGGGTGCAGCTGGGATTATAGATATGTGCCACCACAATTGACTTAAGATTGGAAATAATACGATGTTATTTCTAATGTTTGGCTTTAAACTTAAAAACATATCTTCTTCTCCTAATAAAAACTAGCAAATAAATGTACAAAATTAAAGAGTAATAAAATTTGGGTTTTTTAAAATCCTGTATAGGAAGTTCTGTGGGTTTAGAAAACATGAGTGACTAATATTATGTATTTAAAAATGCATATTTTTAGAAGATTTTGATGTTTATGTAAGGTAACGTTTGACATTTGTTTATCAAGCATCAATCATATTCACTCAGTTTCCTTTAATTGCTGATCTACCAGTCAAGGTTAGTAAGATTTAGTATACATACAGAATATATCAAGAATATTGGTGCCATTAAATTTTTCATCTACTTCCCCATAAGAAGACAGGTAACACTTATTTGTTGATGACATCATTATAAACTTTCATTTAGCACAGCTAAATAAAAACAACCTAAAGCGATTCAAATAGAATATGTAAAAGTAATCAAATTACCTTTTATTCCTTTTTTCCCCTCAAGTACTGGAGACTGAGAACCCAGGGGCACTTAAACATTGAACTACATTATATCCTCAGTCCTTTTAAAATGTTTGATTTTGAGACAGGATCTCACCAAATTGCTGATGCTGACCTTAAACTTGGTATCCTCCTGTCTCAGCTTCTGGAACAGCTGAGATTACACGAGTGTACCACTGCACCCAGCTGTAATTATCTTTTAAAGACTAAAGCTGAAAAACTCAAACCAAATTCAACAAAAACAAATGTAATCCATGTAGAACTGCCTTGAATACGAACATAGGACAAGTCAACATATCACCAAGCCTTTTCTACTTTTTGCCAAGCTGGCATGTTGCCATTAATAGAAATAGAAAACCAGGGAAATTACTTCTTTGACCTGTGTTGAAGATTAAGGTTCAGGTGGTACTTGGGACTGAACTCAGGGCTTTATGCATGATAGGCAAATGTTGGTTCCTGCCATGGTATTAAACCTTAGTGTTTCTCAGGTCTGAGGAGGCTAAGAAGTCATATGGGGTTATGGATAAGACTGAGAAAATTCAGTTTTCTAAAAATGTATAGTAAGACACTTTAATATGTATTAAAAACAAAACAAAGCATTTCTCATTGTATTACAAAAACTATTGAGGCATTTGTTTTAAGTATTTGGCTATCAAATCAACATTCCTTGACTATCACTATAAAATGGAGTTTTTTAGTACTTTATTCATTTAGATTAACGATTCCTTTTTAAAGCTAACCAAACATCCCATCTTCCACAATAGTAGATAAACAACTTTACAGAACTTGTATAAAATTGAGGAACAGCTAATTTTTATGGAGTGAAATCTATTTTCCTATAATGTTTCTATCACCAGCTATCATTTTCATAACAGTAGGGCTTACTAAACAATTCTACAATTATGACAAGCAAACCATTTAAAAGTTAGATGAGAGATAAAAGGCCATCTGCTTAATCAATTATTTCACAGGATGCTTTGTCCCCTTCATAATCTATCTGCTAACTCTGGTTTCCCAGTTTATTTCTGAAAACCTACAGTGACCATCAACTGTCTTCTAAGGCGGTTATCTTTTAGAACAAATGGTTTTGGGTTCAATTTCTGGCTTTATCTATTATTGACCAATTACTTTATCTTGGGCAAGTTAATTACTCTGGAAAGTTTTTACATCTATAAGTTCACAAAAATGAACACTTATTTCATACACTCATCTGGGGGATTGTATACAACCATACTCATACAGTTTGGGCACAGGACAGTGCTAATAAGGGTTATCTCTTGTTCAAAGAATTTGCTCCATATTTGAACAACTGTAACAATATAAAATTCTTTCTTGTACAGAGCTATAATGTCTCTTTGGTCTAATCACTGGTCATTTGGGAGCCTTACAAAATAAAACAAATCCTTCAGTTACCCTTCAAATATTACTACATAGGTGCCATCTTCACTTTGTATAATATCTAGCATTTTTAAGCACTTAATGAAAGTTAAGTATTCTGTTATTAATAGACATAGTACAAGACCAGAGAGTTTTCTTAACATTTCTTAGCTTGCTTGTCACTTTATATGTTCCTTGATGGTTAAGACTATTTTTGTCTTTGTATTCCCATGCCTAATACTTTAGAGGTACTGAAAATTATTTGTTAAGTATCTTAGTATATTCTATGTACAAGATGAACAACGAAAAAAAAAAAAGTTTGGGCATGTGAAATAATTTACTTAAATTAACCAAATCTCTAATTTTATAATCTTGTAAGACAGGACTACTTAAAACATAGAATAACTTCAAAGAACCTGTTCCCTGACCCTCAGAGAACTGGATCAACTTTGTGAATCTGACTGAAATGGACCAGTCACCTCTGCTCCTAGGACCTGGAATTCTAAGAAAGACAGAAGACTTCATTAAGGGTGGCCATAATGAGATATTTCACAGGCAGGACACAGAGCAATCAGTATGCTGAGAGGAATTAGTACGTCGAGGAATCAAAAAAAGAAAGCAGGCATGCAGTGAGAAGGAGAGATGATGAAAAGGGCAAATGAAAGAGAGAAGAACATTAAGGAATTGGGGAATGACTCTGGTTTCAAGGAGGTACAGAGCACACCTGTCACTGGGTTCCTGAAGGGGCTGCTGTACACCTCTATTAAATCCCCCTGGTAATTGAGCTTGCTTGAGGAGGCTTCTGACCATGTCATCATAACATCACTGATTCTGTGCTAACAAGATGTATGCTAAACCGCACCTTTTATTCATGGTCCCAAAGAATTCTGTAAATATCAATGCAATGCTCTTTTCTCTCATTTTTTCTATAGTAAACTTCATCCCATGTATGGTTAAAGAGCAACATGTACCTCTGATTTTCAAAGGAGGCAGACTAACACATGAAGAGGTAAGTAAGATGCCCAAGGTCATACTTAAGTTTATAGGAGCAGAGCTGGTAACAGAATTTCAGATTTCTTATTCCCAGGGGCCTGCACTAACCAATAAACCAGCTGCTTCCCTTGATGGAACTAAAGTATGTCAATTATCCAAACTGTGTAGGAAACATTGACCAAAACAGGGGTTAATTGGACATTGGTTGTTTTAATTCCATAATCAGCTCTTTCCCTGAGCTACCCTGGGAGTGAATAACATATCTTTTGCAGGAATGGGAAGGAGGCCAGCACAGGCCATCTGGCTGAACATGTCCTTTCGTCAAGTTATCCCTACAGCTGTATGAAACTTACTGATGTTGAAGAACTTGACGGTTTAAATTGCTTTACTATTTTCTCTTCATTCTATTACATTTAAAAGTAGTTAAATCTTTATTTCCAATATTAGCCAGGCAGTTTCACCGCCTGTGAAGTTACTGTACACACAGGAATAGAAGTACTGCTGCATGTGCGCACGTGTACCCACAGGGACAAGTGGGTGCTGGAAGATGGAGCCTGAAATGTTTAGATGTTAAAAAAAAAAAAAAAAAGAAAGAAAGAAAGAAAGAAAGAAAGAGTCTCATATTCAAAAGGAGGGCAATTCAGACTATGGCCAGTCATCCCTGGTCTTCCCATCAATCAAGGGAAAGATGAGCCATGAAATAGCACAGGTACCCTATTTTTTTACTTCCTACTTCGTAATTTTGCTAAATGACAACAAATCTGGACCACTAAATTCAAGAGTACTTCTCAATATATCAGAATCAGATGCACATCCATCAAGTGGGTTCAAAGCATGATTTTAGTGCCACTAGCCTAAAAGCCACTCCAGCCCATAAGCACTCATTTTTTCCCTTTTATTCCTTCTTGCTTCCTGATTTCTTCCTCTTCTTTTTTCCATCTTTATATTCTCAAGGCTTAAATTAATTCAACCTATCTTACTAATGAACACTGAATATGAACACTTCGGGTATTTAGAACTACAAAAGATCTTGACTCTGACATGAAGGCCACATTCTTCGTTGGGAAGGGTAGAGTAGGGTGAGATAGGGTGACTGCACTTTAATAATACTAGTATTAATGCCCAACTGTGAATCAGAGCTGGTTGCACACCCTGCAGATGATGAACCTTGAACAAAGTTCAAGAGAACTTTGAGAATGAATGGATGAAAGAAAAGCAAAATCAGAGGAAATGCCTTCACCTAACATGCAACATCAGTACTATGTCTATTAAGTAGAAGAAAAGGGTCCATGTGAGGAAGCAACAGCAAGAACCAGACAAGAGGTGATTGCATCTTAAGGGAGATGCTACTATTCAAGCTGTATGTGAGCAGAAAAGGGAAATGAATTCCTAAGTGAAAACCAGCACAAAGAGTGGGTGAATGCTGAAGCTGGCCAGCAAACAAAGACCAGACAATACTTTCTCAGAGGGCCAGATAACAACATATTAGATAAATGGATCCTGATACAGCTAACTTCTAACATCCCTAGCCAAATATGCTTCTAATTCTAGTGGAAACGAGCATAGCATTTAACAGTAAACAGCGTGCAGTCAGACTAGAGTGAAAGTTTTCAGTGAGGTTGAGAAGGAAAGATCAGCTGTACCCAAGTCATCTAGTGTTTCTCTTGTTTCTTTTCATGCTGTAAACTACTGCATTTTCACATCTCCAATTCTTCTTAAACTCTGGCCCAATAGAGATCCTGATCCTTGATTACAACCCTGGCCCAAAATGTTTTAACAACTGCCTAAAGGAAGGAGTCAGAAATAATAATTATTCCACGGTGGAACAATCAAGAAAATCAGGCAGGAGTTCTACTCCTACAGTTCTACAACTACTTCTCACTCAGTTCCTTCTTCTTGTTATTAACAGGACCAGGGTAGGATCAACAAAGGAAAGATGAAATCTGGCATGTGGTCCAATTCTCAGGACTCTGGGGCTATAAAGGATTTTTAAGAAAAAAAATAAATAAAAAGCATGTGATTTTCTATTTGTGCCTTACTTTACTCATTTGAAAGCACAAGTCTCTGATCATTTTAATATACATAATGGAATATTACTCAGCCATAAAGAAGAATAAAACTATGGCATTTGCTGGTAAATGGGTGGAGTTGGAGAATATCATGCTAAGTGAAATAAGCCAAGCCCAAAAAATCAAAGGCCTAATGTTTTCTCTGATCAGTGGATGCTGACACATAACGGGGGTGGGTGGGTTATGGGGGGAGGATAAGAAAAGAATGAAGGAAGTGTGAAGTATGGTTGGTATACAGGAAAATGGGATGGGAGAGGGAAGGAAAAATACTTCCTGTACTGAGACAGACAGTATTACCCTATGTATATATAAGATTATATGAATCGTGTGAATCTACATCGTGGAAAAAAAAATATATTCCCTGCTGTATAATTTTATATTTATATATATATATATATAAAAAAGCACAAATCTCAGCAAGATCCTCATTAAGATCCTGCCACATGTTCCTGGGTTCTAGTTATTTTACCTTCATATTATAAAGGTCTTCTTGAGAATCTTCTTGTACAGCTAAACCTAATCACACTGCCTTTCTTTGCTCTACCTTTTAGTACTAAGTATACATCCCCAATATAGATGGACTTAAAAGTCTTATTTCAATTTCTTTCTTTTCCACAAAAAGGGAGCTCTTTTCAAGCGTCACTCCAGATTTTTTTACGTTTGAGTTTTTGAGGCAATAACTATGGAAAATGAAAAGAAATTAAAATAATCAGATTTTCAAAAGGTAAAGAGAAAATAATATACTTTTCTATGGAAAGGAGGAAATAAAAGGAGACAAGGTGTTCACCATTCCACTTACCCTCCTCCAAATTTCTGAGCTCGGATATGAAAGACTGACCAAGATAACCCCCAGTATGAAACTGGAAGATAACTGTAAGAATATTGTCCATTTACATTTAAGATGATAAGAAAACACATCCAGAATTTAAAAGTTGCTTTTCCTTTAAGAACCTTTTAATTTTTCCCCTCTTTGACTATGTTTTCTCCTCTATTCTGAATGTCTTACAGAACCTAAGGGAGCTCTACTTTTGAAATAAACTACAAAGGTAAGGATGTCATTTAAACAACATAACCATATATTCAGTTTGACTGTGGTTTATAACCTATTGCTAAAAATGGTTGATAAGCTTCTGCCTTTCATTTATATAAAACATCAAATTTTCACAATCAAAGGTCATTTTTCAAAATAGCAAAAACCCCACTAATAGTCATGGATTTGCTACAAAATAATTAGCAAAGCTGGTTTATCAAGGAGGGTGCCCTCCCCACCAAAAGTATACACATTGTAAGGAAGCATGACACAAAGGGAAGAAAAATGATGCACCTGATATGCTAAAAACATCTACAGTGTACTAAAAAGAAGTCTCTAAATTTGGCAATATTTTTCTTCCAAATATATTCAATAGCATAAACATTATGAAGTAGAATTTGCTAGAACCTTTGTTCAGAATAAAAGGCTGAAGTGGAGTTCTGCATAATCAGAAAAAAGGAAGACCAAAATGAGATCAGAACACACATATATTAAAATTTGCCATGGATCTCTACTTTTAACTATATAAGTTTTAAAAAGGGTCAGCAGATAGTTGATACTTGCCAAATCTTAGCAAAAGCATAACTGAGACGAGAAAAAAATGGTTAAATCTCAAACAAACAAACAAAAACCTCTATTCAACAATCAATTTTTAGTTATTATAAAAATGATATAAAAAACACTTTTGCAATTCCAGAGGGGAATTCTGTATTTGGCAGTGTTGAGTATTAATATCTCATCACAGTGATGAGGCAGGAGACAAAAGGTTGAAAATAAAAAAACCAAGACCAGTAACAACCACAAAAAATGGGGCTAAGAAAACTCTTACACTTTATTTCATAAACTATTTCACTGTATTGTTTACTCACAGGACTAGACACTAGTCACCAGTTCACCAACTGTCAATCTGAATAATTTAATTATTATTTTTTTTAATCTCAGTTTAAGATTGAAATCTAATAAGTCTTATTCTCCACAGATCACTTTTTTTTTTTTTTTTGGTACTGGGGATTGAAGCCTGAGTCACATCCCCAGCCCTATTTTTGTATTTTATTTAGAGACAGGGTCTCACTGAGTTGCTTAGGGCCTCACTAAGTTGCTGAGGCTGGCTTTGAACTCACGATCCTCCTGTCTCATCCTCCCAAGTGCTGGGATTACAGGCGTGCGCCACCGTGCCCAGATCACAGATCACTTTCGAAAGAGCTTCACTTTATACTCTGCAGCAATTTCCACAATAAAAAATTTCCTGCATTTTCATTTCTAAAAAATACCAAGAGCTTTAAAACCTAACAATGGAACTCATCCACCTGCTATGTGACTGGGCGAATCTGTCTGAACCTCAGTTTAGTATGTACGATATCAACTTGCCTAATACAGCAAATGTAAAAACAAAAGATGAAATGTATGTACAACATCGAATATAGTGGTCCTCGAAAAACAGTTCACTTTTTGCCTCTTTTTGCTACTTAAATCCATGATAGATATCTATCATGATTTGTAACTGTTTTAATATAACTTTATACTAACTAAGCAAAATCTATTCTTTCTAGAATCAAGCAATATAAAGAAAACTAAAGAAGTACTACACTGCAAACATTTTGGATACTCAAGTATTTTCAACAATTTTCTATATAATACCATCTACCAACTACCTGATACTTTCTAATTACTAATGGAATTTGACATCTAAAGTAGAACCATGTTATATATTTTATTATCACTTGGTAGTTTCCTATAAATACATATCCATGATAAAGTTTTAAAGTTAGGCACTATAAGAGATTTATAATAATAACTTACCACAGATCTTAGAAACCTCAGAAAGATTTTTTTCCTTTCCTTATTAAGTCGATGACTTTCAACTTTACACTTAAAGGAAACACTTTACATCTTCTTTGACATACCCAAATTGCTAGCATCACTGTGCTTTAGGGACATTATTAAGCAAAATAAGGATTATTTGAACACAAGCCCTGTGACATAATGACAGTTTGATAAACAAGATGGCTATTAAATGAATAACAGGAGGATAGGGTATGCAACATGGATACACTGGACAAAGAAACAATTATGTTGCACTTGGGATGGAAGAGGGTGGCACAAGATTTCATTATACCGCTCAGAAGGATATGCAATCTAAATTTGTGAATTATTTATTTCTGGAATTTTACACTTAGCATTTCCAGAACATAAGTGACCTTGGGTAACTGAAAACACACAGAAAGTAAACCTTGGATTGGGGTGTACTACTGTAATCCAAAACCTTGTACCATTACAGAGTAGTGTAAATAACAACAAAAAACCAAAGACTATTAGTTATTCCAGTTTCAAATTAAGTGGTGGTACTATAAATACAGCCTCTGATCCAAATAAACAAATGGCAAATTTAAGTCACGTTCATTCATACAGACACACACTTACATACTATATATATAAAAAGAACCTTCAGATGAACAAAAATCCTAATATATACCTAACTGATCTGGGATTTTTAGCACAGGATCTATCAGTACTTACAATATTAACTTTGGCAACTGAGCTTAATTACTCTGAAGTCTCAGGCTTTTGTTTGTTTGTTTGCATAAACCAGGAAGATAAGCCCTATTACAGAGAGGAGTTAGAAGGATTAGAGGCTGGACTACATGACAACGTTTCTTTAACTTGGAATCTAAGGCCAACAAAACCCCAAATAATTAGTTGAACCCCAAGACATTAAAAAATGTTGCAGGTTTGTCAAAACTCGAAGATTTTTAAAAGTACTACTATTTCTATGAAAAACAACATTTTAGATGGTTGGCAATGATTTAATTTTATTAGAAGTTTAATATTCCATGAATATGATAAAAAGGTAATTCTTACACATATATAAACCCAAACCAGTGCCTATACCCATAGCTTATGAAATTCTATCAAAAAAGACTGAGAAATCACTGATTAGAGACTATTTTTTAGGTAACTTTATCTGATAACTGTTGTAATAACTCTTTTATATTTTTATTGTACCAGTTTCCTTACTGTGTTCCCCTCCAACACAGTCTCTAAATTGTAGCCAATGCTATTTGTAATGGTGAACTGCTTGATTAAAAACTCATAATGGTTTCCTTATCACTTAGAATCAAGTCTGAATTCCTCTCTAAGCTAAGGTCTAGAAGGCATGGCATTAAATGGCTCCAGTGAATCTGACCAGCCTTATCCCATGTCATTCAGTCTCTTGCTTATCACATTCTTCCAGTGAGGCAATGCCCAGGAGAAATGCAAAGAGATACATGCATGCAATTTTAAATATTTAGTAGCAGTACTTTAAAAAAACTTAAAAAGGTAAAACTAATTAAAGTATATTTTATTTAACCCAACTTATCCAAAATGTAATGGTATTAATATAAAAATTTCAGGATAATTTATATTTCTCTTGTACACTGGCGTGTATTCATTTTACCCTTCTGTAAAGTTCAGGTGGAAAAAGTCACATGTGGCTGTTGGCTTTTGTCCTGGATGGCACCTAGGCTCCCTCAGATCCCAGAACATGGATGGAACCTTTTGCGCCTGTGTGTATAGTTTCCTCTTTCTAGGAAGTTACACCTGGCTCTTCCTGTGACTCACTTCTTTCCTTCCTTCCATAACTAAGTTTAAATGTCATTTAAGACAAACCTTCCCCAGTGGTCTTCAATAATCCAGCCTCCTGTTTATTCCTTACAGAGAACCCCGAGAACACAGTTGTCTTAGAACTTCTCTTATTCAGTAATTATTTTTTGTATCCCTGCTTTCCATTTTTTACATACTTATCACCTATCTTCCACCTCTATTGCATGAGGACAAGGACTACTTTTATTCTGTTCACTATGGGCATGGGTGAGCTATAAACTTTTTGCTCAATAACACATAGTCAATCATGTTCCTTGTCTGACCACTTATTTATGTATACAATCCTGGGAAACAATTGTCAGGGAATACACACATATACATACACATACATATATACATATACACAATTCATATATATATATATGTATTATGTAAATCAAACAAAAGTGCTTATAAGGGGTTGGGATTGTGGCTCAGTGGTACAGCACTTGCCTAGCATGTGTGAGGCACTGGGTTTCATTCTCGGCACTGCATATAAATAAATAAAGGATAATCAACAACTAATAATAAAAAGTGCTTATAACTAAAAAAATCCTTATATACAAGAAATACATTTTAAAAAGATCAAAAGAAATGCATTCCTCCTTTAAAACTATAAGTGCTATCTAATTAAAAAGTAAAACATTGTTTAAACTGAGTTCAAATCATAAGGTATACTGAATATTCTTCCTCTGCTTTTCAGAGAAGAGTATCATGGTAATTGCTATTCCATCTGACATTTTCTCCTGTGAAGTCAGGTCACCCCAGTATCCTAAAGATCTCCAAAAAAAAAAAAAAAAAAAAAGAGAGAGAGAAATCTGTAATTGCCAAGACATTTCTACAATTACAGGGAGAAAAGAAAATCTGGAAACTACTAGTGAATTTGAAGAAAGTGAAAAAGTTTAGCTAAAATTTAAATAAAATTATCCTATCTGCTCTGGCCTTTCATTTTCCAAATCCTTCACTATATTCTAAAGTGAGTTCATGATTCGTTTAGACATTTTATCCTTTCAGGTGGAAAGGCAGACACTGAAAATTATGCACAGAATCACGCACAGGGATACGTGACTATAATCCCAGTGACTTGGGAGGCTAAGGCAGAAGGATCACAAGTTCAACACTAGCCTGGGCAATTTTCCGACAATAGCCTCAAATTAAAAGTTTAAAAATGACAGGATGAAACCCAGAGGTAGAGTGCCTCTGGGTTCAATCCCCAGTAATGCAAACAAAACAAAGTAACATTTTTTAAAAATGATGCAGTTTGTACTCAGCCATAAAGAAGAATAAAATTATGGCATTTGTAGGTAAATGGATGATGTTGGAGACTGTCATGCTAAATGAGATTAGCCAATCCCCAAAATCCAAAGGCCGAATGATCTCTCTGATAAGTGACTGATGATGCATAATGTGGGGTGGAAGGGTGGCAAGAATGGAGGAAGGATAGATAGCACAGAGGGAAGGGAGGGGTGGGGTCGGGGTGGCGGGGGTAAGAATAATAACAGAATGAGACACACATCATTGCCCTGTGTACATGTATGAATGCACAGATGGTGTGACTCTACTTTGTGTACAACAAGAGAAACAATAGCTGTACTACATTTGTGTACAATGAATCAAAATAAATAAATTTTTAAAAATGATACAGTTTGATACATATTTTAATGGTCAATACAAATAAATTCAATACTAATGAAAAGCAAATAACTAATCAAGACCGTGCATACCAAGGGAGAGGAAATCATATTATTAAAATAACAGAGTATATTAGGTCAAAATCTGTGAATATATTAATAGGTTAAAAACAGGAGTTAAAAATTTTAACAACACAAAATGGAAATAATGTACCAATAATTCTGAAATGTCAAACAGCTCTAGTACATCATAGTATAGTGACTTAGTCAAGTTCTCTATTTTTAATAAAAAAAATAACACATCAGAAGAGGGGGTATGGCTACCTTATACTCAGACACATGAACCCACAAAAAATGGTCATATAGATGTAATGATCTAGGTACTACAGACGTCTTCTCAGAAACCTAAGGAGGTAGATATAATAACCATCCCTGTTTTGCATATGGGGAAACTGCATTTAGAGTTGTTAATTTGCTTGTAAACTGTGCCCAACTATTGAACTAAAGGGCCAGGGTAGGAGATTTCTTTTCCACTAATGGGGTAGAAAGGTCTGGTAACAGTTTGCCTTTCCTATGACCTGTAAACTTGATAAGTTTACAGGTTGATAAGTTGATACCATGGGAGGGAAAAAAATCTATTTTTCCTAAAACCAGGCAGTTTCTGTTTTAACTCTGGCTCAGGTACTAAGCAGATTAATAAAAGTGACTAAGTATCAACCTATATAATGCCCAGTGCTCTCATAAGTTAAATGAGCTATTGACAAAAATTTCCAAGGTTCCTACTGCTCAAGGAAGTCCAGTTCAAGCTTAGCTAATGTTGAATAACAAACAATTAAAAGTTTGCTTAAGTGAGCTTAAAGAAGAATTCTCATGGGTAATTTTAATTTCATTGATTACTAGCTTTTAGCATGCCAAGTATTTGTTTTATCTCTCCATGCCTCAATTTACCTAGATCTCTCTGACTAAAGTTAACATAGAACTTTCTTGAATGGTTAGAATAATGCTGATATTGGTTTGTTAGCATAATGGATCAAACATCACAAAATGAAACTGTAAGAAACAGATTTCATAGCTTTAAAAAACATTCAGCGCCACAGGTCAGCATAGAAGCAAAAAGAATGGAGGCAAATGGAAGTGCAGAATCCTTAATTAAGGTACACATTTGAAGGAAGAACAATTTAAAACTCAATCACTTAACTATTCTGGAAAATAAAGGCTGTATACCTGGTTCTTAGGTTGGTTTTTAAAAATTGAATTCTTATTCCATCAATATCTATAATACTTTCAGAAGACAGGTGGATGCTAAAAATTTACTTAAACACACACAGCACAAACTGAAATTATAAATAGGGAGAGAAATGTGGGGGGTGGGGTGAGCATTTGTTATTCATGTTTTTGGCAAATATTTACTGAGCAACTATTATGTGCCAGGTATAGTGCCAAGCATTATGGACAATTTGGTAAACAAAATAAAGTCCTCGTCTGCTACAAAAATCTCCCATTGCATCCACACACAAAAAAAAAAAAAAAGAAAAAAGAAAAAGTGAAAAGAACAAGAAAAGAAAATGTAAATATCAATTTTCTCTTGTTGGTAGTCTATCCTTTATTTTTTCTAGTTAATTGCACACATACACACAAATACACATGCCAAGTATTTCTTTTGAAAGGGTGAAAGAATCTAAGGTTTTCAAAATTTTAAGGTAACTACAAAAATTAACGACTAGGTCTGGGATATAGCTCAGTCGGTAGAGCGCTTGCCTTTCAAGCACAAGGCCCTGGGTTCAATCCCCAGCACCAGAAAAAAAAAAAAAAAAAATTAACAACTAAACAAAATTGGAAAAATTTTAAGAATATTCTTTTTTTTTTTGAACCAGGGTTTGAACTCAGGGGCACTCGGCCACTGAGCCACATCCCCAGCCCTATTTTGTATTTTATTTAGAGACAGGGTCTCACTGAGTTGCTTAGGGCCTCGCTAAGTTGCTGAGACTGGCTTTGAACTCGAGATCCTCCTGACTCAGCCTCCCAAGTCGCTTGGATTACAGGTGTGCGCCACCACACCCGGCTAAGAATATTTTTTATTCTGGAAATATTCTCATTCTTAGTTCTATGGTTTATTTTCTTTCACATTTTTTAATACTTTTCTTCAATAAGAAAAAAACTCGCCAGGTGTGGTGGCGCACATCCAAGCAACTTGGGAAGCTGAGTCAGGAGGATCAGGAGTTCAAAGCCAGCCTCAGCAATTTAGGGAGGTCCTAAACAGCTCAGTGAGACCCTGTCTCTAAATAAATACAAAATAGGGCTGGGGATGTGGCTCAGTTCAATCCCTGGTTCCAAAAAAAAAAAAGAAAGAAAAAAGAATAAAACTCATAGAACTAGTTGTATAAATACACATCAGTAATACGTTTATATCTATATTCAACCTAAAACATATTGGAATTCAAAAGTTCTTTGAAACACCTATAGATCTGAAATAGTTAATTACAGTCATTGTTTTATGTCAGGGTTGGCATATTTGTATTTGTTATTAACCAATGTTTAAATGCTTCTCAATTTGTCCATTTTCTATAAAAGTTACCTATGGGGCAAGTCTAGATCAATGTCCTTATAGCCTATGTGCAATCTGTATCTTACCTTTATAGTTAGAATATAAAGAATAGTCATCTGCACACATCTGCACACTTAAATGAAAGCAAAATGTAATCTAAACAATGTGCAGTTATATTAATTCAAAAATATAAGAAAAAACAATGGAAAACAATTTTAGGTCCATCTATGTATTAATATGAGCTCTTAAATCAAGTGTTCTGATTGTAATCGAAGGATCAGAATGGGGACAGGCAGCAATGGGTGCCTGCAGTTCACATGTACTAGGAGGCTTGCCTGGACAAGAGGAATTTCTTCTCTCCCCTCACAGCACAGATGTACATGCAACCTAAAAAGTGTTGCTACAATTACCTTTCAAGAAATCCTAAAAATGAGTCTAATTCTAACTATGGGTATTTTAATTATTTTGTAGAATGTGAAAATATTTATTCAATTCATAATAGGCAATCCCAAACTGTACAAGACTGAAAAACATTCACAGAATTTAAAAAAAAACTATATGAAAAGAAATAATGTAATTTCTTTCACTGTAACAGAATCAAACATTTGTTTAAACAAATCAAAATAGCAAAAAAAGAAAAGTAAATAACTCACTTTTTAATTTCCTAGGTATAGTTTAAGGTAGTATACTGACCACCTCTATTCTTTTTTTTAATGAAAATCTCTTCCCTCTCTTCTGCACACATAGGATCTTTAAAAATATCACTGAAAAATAATTTGAAATAATTTCCTAAACTAATTATATCCATATAACTACCTCCACGACTTCTCCCATTCTGTAGTTTAAATCTGATAATATTAGCGTGAATTTCATCTCTGTCTGACACATTTCAAGCAGAGAAGCAGATTAGTGCCTCAGAACACTTTAGAGGGTTTCGTTATCAATCAGGTTATGTTCTCAGGGATGCTTTCAGCAAAATTATCTTATTCGAATGAACTCATGGACTAAAGTAAACAAAGCTATAGCCCACAGCTCTGACATACTTTTCATTCATTTATTTCCTTTTTCTTTACTTAGAGTTAGAGCACGTGCCAAAGAAAAAGTGCACGTTAAATATTCCTGGAGTGTCACAATATGTAATACAATAAAACAGATTATAGCCCTACCTTTCTTTCACAGCAGTGGTGCCAAGCACAGGTACACCGGAGCAATCAATTTGTTCTGCAGACAGTAAGGCTTTCATAGAATACTAATGCAAAAGCTCTTTTCTTTTCTCCTTTGCCTTGACTCCCCAATGCCCAGGTCCCGACCAATACAAGGAGGAGGGCGGTATGTCTTCTGCTGAGATAACCACAACTACTAATCAAGTATACGTGTACAAGGGCACAGGATTAAACCTCCACCAAGCTTGAGCCAGGGTTTGAGAGCAGCTAAACACATGCATAGCACGGTCAAAATTAAACACATACACACACGTGCTATGAAAATACAGATGTGTCTACTTCAGGGAACTAATTCATCACACTTTACCACTCCTCATTTTTTATCTCAGAAGCATAAAATTACCTCCTGTTGAACTAAAGGCTTAGATCCAACAGTACCTAAAAACTTCTTCCAGAAATGAGAATCATGATCAGTATTCTCTGAATTAAACATTCACTGTTTTTAAAACAAGACATTTTAATAAATTGTACTATTCAGTACAGGTCCTCATGGACTTATACGTTCAAGTATTAACGGAGGGTTAATGGATTCAGCACATATTCTTATGATTTACACTTAAAGTATATTGTAACAGTCCAGTCTACTTTAAGAAAAGCATGCTCATTACTAATAATAAAAAATACACAAAAATTTCCACTATCCTGAAGTTTTTACATTAAGTATAATCTTATGCTATTTAAAAAATATTTTCAAGTCTCAAAATGATCTTAAAAGCATCTTTAACACTTTATACTTAGGGTAATAGTGGTATATCTGATCTAATAAATCTAGAGACTTCCTTTCAACCAGGCATTTCACTTGGTTTATTTTTCTTTCATTCAAAATATGAAAAGGTATGCCAATCATTAGGTAGTATGATGAGAAAAGTATTTTTTGACATCACATATTACCTCATTTTAATTTGCCTGTTTTAATTTCCAAATAACTATTGAAAAGTACTGATAGTTAAAAGGTTGCAGACTAAGCAATAATTTAAAATATTCTAACTGAAGAAACTTATTAGGAGGCTTCCTAAACCAATTCTATTTTTGTGTAAACAACTGCTTTACCACTGTTAAAATAACACATCTTATTCTGCACTCTCCCTTTTCTTTAAAACAAGATTCAGTAAGAACAATTAAGAAATACTAGGAAATTCAATGAAGTATTGCAATAATGTTTAATCGATACTGATGTATTTGTCCTTGACACACTGACCATGTCATCAGGCTACTGTCATGTGATATCATGTCATTTCTCCACCTGGCTCATGACCTTGTCCTCTAAATGACCTAAAGCTTCCCTCAAGTAGCAGGAGGCCCCTCCCCGCTGTCTCAGCAAGGTCGAATGGGTCAGCGTGTCCTCATCTGTAATCCACCACCATTTGTCAGCAGGGAGGCTGGAGGAGGCAGGCTTGCTACAAGGGGAGAATGCCCAATTAGGCAGCTGTCACACAAAGCATAGGCTGCAAAATTATCCCCTGTCAAAAGAAAGAGCAGCTGCGGGTGCCAATTACAGCAACCTTTCAACCCTTTAGGTACTGGAAACTACACAGAAGTAAATGAAGAACAATTAGTGATAACAAATCGATGAATTAGGACAGTAAATTAGAAATTACTAGCAGGTGAGCTTGGGTCATACATGACATTTAGGGCATACCAGACTCCAGGCAAGGGCAAGATGCACTGAATCACACTAACCATTTTCTTGCATACAGATTTGCCCTTCCACTTTTTCTTTTTGTAAATCTGAAAACCTTTAAAATAATTTCTATCTAAAAGTAAGTACTTAATGTATATGTGTCTTTTCCTTTCCATGGACCTAAAGAAACTATTTCTTAACAAGAGGAAAATCACTTGGAGTAAGACTAGTGAATTTTAAACTGTTCTTAGACAATCCATCATGTTATCATCTCAGACTTAAATATTTTAAGTATGGCTCATGAATTAAAAATATCATTTCAATTAATCACACTTAAAATACTATATGTCTTTATAAAGTATTTGACTCGATTGTACTTTAATCACATTTTCAGAAAACATCTACTTGAGAAAGCAACTGGGTATGAATTCTGAGAAAATTGTTCAGCTAGTATCATAATATTGAAGTAAAATTTATCTACATGATGTGATTTTGTGTATAAAGAAATAACTGCAGTGTTTTTACATAAAATTTTTTTGTAAAGATAATATGAATCATAAAGTTAACTCTCCGATTATTCAGCTCCAGTCCTGCAGAGGTGATATGCATCATGTCTCAAGCATAGAAAGCCAATTCACTTGGACTGATTCCAACTAATGTATTTGGCAGTTAGCACTAGCAGCCACCAAGAGGAACAACATGCCCCACAGCCTAGGAAACCCACATGGCTATCCAGTGTTTACGAACATGTTTCATCATGCCCAAGAAAGTCATACATGTTCAGAAACAACTTTTTTAAAGTTTATTTTAAATTAAAATTGTTTTTTTTCCCCTTAGGAAAAAAGCTTGTCTTCTACACCAATTCTTTGAAAATTGGGAAACCTGGATGATATGTGCTGGAATCTCTAAAGAAGCTGGGCCAAACTGCTCAACTAGACATCTAAATCACCAACTAGTTAAAGCAAAGAAGGAGTTGAGGCAATAAAGAAATACTTTACTCACTGTTCCCCAACACATTATAAATAAATCACAGTTGCCAGGGTGAAAATGTATCTGTAATTCCTAGTTTCTAAGTCAAGTCAAAATTTCCAGAAGATAAATGTCATGGGGAGAAAACTTCTCCACGTTAAAAGTTTATCTGAGAATTCGATTTATAAAGTATGTTTTACCCTGGTAAAAACTGGGCATTTGCAAAAACTGTCTTAAGTTTACAATGCCACCCTTTAAAGTCAGACATAAAGCAAAGAAATGGCAAGCAGACAGGAATGAAGGAGTTAATGCCTTTAGAATTCAGTTTCCATCATACATGGGTGACTATCTCTTTAAATAATTTAAATCCTCTCCATCAACTACAAAGCTGTTTTGAAGCCATTTAGCTTTGTTCTTTACATGTGTTCTAATTAAGAAATGACCTTGTCATCACACACACCAGAAATCCGGGATTATTTCCCACAGCAAAAATGCACAAAGCCCCCAAAAAAAGAAAAAGAGGGAAGGGGGGGAAAAAAGACTTCTTCCTCAGTTCCTCACTAAAGGAAGTTGTTGGTTGGCTGAACCGCTGAAGCAGTTTCACTGCATAATTTTTTTTTGTTGTTGAATGTCACAGGGCGGGTTAGTGTGACCTTGAGCTGCATCAGCAGCACAGCAAGGGTCGAGATGCCTGCAGGCGCCCTTGTACTGGATTTGCAAGACAAAAACCTTCAAACTGGCTGAAGGACATCTTAAATCTCTTCAAAGGTTTTCCGAACTAATCTGGGCTGCTCTTAGCAGGATCTGTGCCAGTGTGAGAAGCAAAATTAAAAACAAGGTCTTTGACAGGATGTTGTCTCCTCTTAACCCTTCCCAAGCAGAACAGAGCGAATTACAAGCATTTGGGAGAGATGATTTACCTAGAAGCATTCTTTCACAACAAATTATGTAAGCAAGCAATCACACAGGATGAGGCAGCTATTAGTTCTCAAAAGTAAACAACCCTTACATTATGCTTATTAAAGAATTCAGGTTGAATTTTTCTTAACCATATTTTAGAGTAGTGAATGTAAAACTTAGAGCTCTATTTGTATCTTTTAGATCTGTAGCAAAGTGACAGGTTAAGACTAAGGAAATATTTCTATAAACATTAATCTCTAGAATTCATTTAAAAATAAGCTTTTAGCTAGTTAAATCATAAATTTCCTGCATACAGCATATGTTACTAAAATTACAGGTAAAATTATGTCACATGATTACCAAATTTCTTGCTCTTGATGAGATGGATATATAGGGTTAAGAAAGGGAAAAAAATCATCAGAATACCAAAAGTGGACAGAAGCACCACAGAGTAAAGCAACCTCAGTCTTGTTATTAAAAAAAAAAACCAGAATGACATTTGTTACTGTATTTATAGTTCCAATGCATGGACCAAAAGAAAGTATTACTGCCAGAACAAGGATGATATGGTTTGAATGTTTCCCCAAAATTCATGTGTCAGAAACTTAAGTCTTCAATTCACATGTTAATGGCATTACAGATGGGGCCTCAGGGAGATAATTAGGATTTGATGAGGTCATGACGGTGAGGCCCCCATAATGGCAATAGTTGCTTCATAAGAAGGAAAGCAACTGGCTAGCAAGCTTGTTTTGCCACCTGATTCCCTCTGCCATGTTATAATGCTGCAAGAGGCCCCCACTTAGGTGCTGAACAAACACATACATGTACCATGCTTGTGAATTTCAGTCTCTAAAAATCATAAGTAAATAAATTTCTATTATTTATAAATTACCCAGCATTGAGCATTTGTTATAAAAACAGAAAATAGACAAGGGTGTTGATTCTTGCCAGGCAAGCCCTCAAAATTTAACATGGTAGCTACAGTCAGGAAGTTTTTAAATCATTACTCAAAAACAACAAGAAAATGGTTAATAAAACAATCCTAACTCTCAGGAATAAATAGTCCAGTGGAACGAACAGCTGTAATACTTAAAATGCAATGCCCTAAAATCAGTGGATCTCCGTCTATGATGTTAGCTTGGTACTATCTGAGGCAAGATATATCATAAATAGTTCTAAGAGTAGTTAGTGTAAAGTATGGAATTTATTAAGGTCAAATAGGTTACAAAGTATTCCCTTTTAAAAAATAGAACAAATAAAGATTATGTTGAGTAACAACCACTTTCACTCACTTGAATGTATTTGGACATATTTTTCCAAATGGCACAGGAAAAGGGGTAGCATGATAAATACCTAGAGAGTACCTAACACACGAGCATGCACAGTTCATGTGAATCTCTTCTTGAGTTACCATGCAAAAAGGAAAATAAATATATATTGTGCCAACTGCTATGACTGAAGTATTTTAAAAGAGCTCTAGGAACACAGTAGGCTATAACTAGGTTTTTAGTTCATACATGTATAGAAAGAGAAGAGTGAGGGCCAGGCAGAAGAGAATGGGAGGTATTCTAAGGTACAGAAATAACACTTAAAGGCTGAAAAGACCTGAGCGTGATGAAGGAAGGCTGTCCAATGTGACTGGAGATTAGGCTGGAAATACTATTGGAACCAAGGACTTTGAGTCAGGGCCATGTCAAGGAGCTGGTCTTTATCTGGTGGGCTATGGAAGGTTTATAGGTAATGATATGATTAAATGCATGTTAAAAAAAAAAAAAAACAGAAGCTGTGGGGTTTTTGATGGCTTAGAGAGGAAAAGGAATTGTGGGTCAGTTAATGCAAAGAGGAAACCACATTCAAAATAAGGCAAGGGAAGGAAAGTTGAAGAAAAAGCTCTGAAAACAATCAAGACAGGTTTCAATACAAGGAAAGCAATCTGTTGGTGCTATACAATGTAGTGTTATTTATCAAGGAAAAAAGAAAATGATTAAAACAATTCTAGAGTGTAAAACTGCTAAAATGATTAATATAGAATTTTAATAAAAATAATTATTACTGTAGAGGTGCTTAACAGACAGAATCATGTCCCATTTGAAATCTGAATTCTGTACATCCTCAATATCAATCTTCATTAAGTATTAGGTGAGGGTTTTCTTATTAACATAGCAACACTTATCTTTTCACAACAGTATGAGGGCTATTTCCTTTGGCTGTAAGAGTGAGATGCCTGGCTTAAGTTATAATTGGTCACTAGAGCCAAGAGCTTTATCCAACACTAATGAGGAAAAAATTAACTCAGCAAACATTTACTGAGCGCCTACTACGTTTTGGACACAGAATTAAAATATAAAAACTCCCAACATTCTGTGAGCACTGGGCTTCTAGATTAGCACTTATAATGATATTAAGTCCTCAAATTCCAGCTCACACATGACATCATCATATGATAAAAAGATCATGAATAAAAAGAGCTGTGAGTAAATCAAGTCTGACTAGCAGCCATCTTGGTTTTCCCATCCTGCTGACAGGTACACAATGCATTCCCAGAACTCTGAGGGAAGACCCAGTACCCATGTAATTTGAAGAGTCGTTAAATACCCTAGAGACTGACTGTCCTGCTAAGACCTCAGAAAGAATTTAACAGAGTATCAGCCAAGGTAAAAGGGTAGAGAGTGACAAAGAACTGGAGTCACTAGGGCCAAGTAAATATCTGCCAGAGAGCAGACTGTACTCTCAGAAAAGGAGTGCCAGCATCAGGGATCAGGTTGAGGCAATTGGAGGGGAAGGTCACACAAAGGAGAGAAGGAAAGACTTGAAGGGAGACTTGAAGGGAAGCCTGTCACTCTCCCAAAAGAAAACATCAACTTTATTCTGTAAAATCATTATAAAAATAACCAAGACCTCTGGAGTAAGGAGACTCATCACAGGAGAAGGATTTAGAGCTTCATAAGTCATAAAAAGGGCTAGCACTTGAAAGCCAGGGTTACTGACAGAGCATAACTAGGAATGACCTTAAAAGTATCCACAAATAAAATGACTTCTCCTTGAGTAAGCATCTCTGTCTTATGACTGCCAAACCAACATTGGTAATAAGTTCCAGTACATTCTATGTCTAGACATTAATAGAAGAGTGGGTAATATGATAAGGCTTGAAGATGTTAAAAAAAACCCTCTAATCTACACACATAAAAGCTAGATTACTTTACTGAAATAAAAATATAGAAGATTCTGCTGGCAATTAGAAAAATGAATTCCTATAAAACAGCAAGTCTCAAAGTGAGGGCCAGGGACCCCAAAAGGTTCCCATGATCCATCCAGGAGGCATAGGAGGTCAACACTACTTTATGAATACTAAAATGTTATACGGTCTTTTGGTATCTTTCTCTCACGAGGGTACAGGGCAGTCTTTCAGAGGCTATAAACGTGTCACTGCTTTGATAGCTAATGAAATGCATCCCTATGCATTCTTGAGTTTTAAAAATGTTTTCTCAGTTTAAATTTCTAAAACAATGTCAGGTGATGATGCTCATAAACCAAAACTCTCTTGTGTCCTCCATGATTTAAGAATAAAAAGGGGCTTATAAGCAGTTTGAGAACTGCTCCTGGTCTAATTATGTAATCAAGAAGAGCAATTTTGGTTGTCTTTAAACAAAATACCTACTTGTCAATTTCATGAATTTCTACTGACACTATGCAAGATAAGGAATATTCTTGATACAGAAAGGTCCCCAAGACCCAGTTAAGAAAGGAAAGATGAATTTTTTTGTGATGGGGATTGAACCTGGGGGCGCCTCACCACTGTGGTACCTTCCCACTCTTTTTTTTTTTTTTTTTTTTTCTTTTCTTTTCTCTCTCTTTCTCTCTGACAGGATCTTGCTTAATTGTTGAGGGTCTTGGGGTTCCCTAATCTGCTGAGGCTGGCCACAAACTTGCAATCCTTCTGCCTCAGCCTTCCGAGTCACTGAGATTATAGGCATGTGCCACTGTGCCCAAACTAACCTTTTAACAAGATTAAGTCTAAGAAGGACTTGAAATAGCTTTCATTTTTGCAGTCACTATTCTGAATTTACCAGACAAGAGATAACAAATCTACAAATATTTATAAAGAAGTTGATGTTAGAAGAAGCTACAAGGATAATTAAGTGATAAACTAGCCTATAGTGGGTTTAACAATCTTGTCAGGAAAAAAATATAATCAACAACATAGTGAGATACTTCATGAACCAAGACATGAACAAAATGAAGAAAGCAACTTAAGGACAAATTTTTTAGGAAAAAGACCAGGAGACAAAGCAGGAAACTGTTTTTAATGGACACACTCTACAGAGGTGGCATGTGAACAGACTGGAGGAATAATCAAGGCTTCACCAATTGAAAAGAAGCTTTAGTACTCATTAGGGAATGAGAGGAGCATCAGTCCAAGAAAGGAAGCACAGTAGCATAGTATGCTGCTGAAACTTTAAGTCATCTCACAGGAACAAAACTGTCAGTAATTAGAAACTTCTATGGAATGTGACAGAGTAATTTGACGTCTGTTGAGTTTAATGATAAAAGTTTTGGGCTTACATTCTATATGCCTTGTCTTTAATTTCCAATCTGTCATAGACAGAAGCTTTTAAAAAGTACAGTAAAAGCGAATTACTAAAAATAATGAAAAGAAATAAAACATACAAACAAAAATTGGACCTTCCTTTCAGATATTTGAGATGTACTAGCTTAGACAGTCTGCAAAATGGCAGGGAGGGTGCAGATGAAGTGGCAATAGCAGGAGTTATAGCTTCAAGTTAGAAGCTTGCCCAGGTTTAACTATGAACAGTCTTATACATAAATGCAAAAATGGACATCAAGGGGCGTTGGAAATTATCAGTGTGTCTCTAATCCAGAAAGGGAAGATACTTGTTACCTAAATAAAATGCATCATATGCACTACTGTTAGAATACCAAATTCACATGTGCAAACCTCTGACCACATGGGTGAAGGGCAAATATACAGACAGAATATCATGTTTGCCACAGTTAATTCAAGTGAAAAAAACAGGATCTATGTAAGAAGTGAAAGTGAATTATCAGTTTGATCAACAAAATTTTAAATTATTTCATTTGAAACAATTCACGGAAAAGAAAAAAAACTGAGTTGATAATGAAGGTATAGTAAAAATTTTCTACCCAAAACAGTACTTATATTAATTAAAATATTAATCTTAAGACTTAAGGAGAGTTCATTCCTTAAAAATATCAAATTTTAAAGAAATGTTAATCAGGTTAATTCTTCCCATTGCAACAGTAGATTAGGATTGACTAAGGAAGGCCAGTTATCTACGCTCATTTTGCTATTGGAATCATTACATTATTTTTGATTAGAGAAGTAACACGAATAAATTGGACTTTTAGGAAGATCTGGTGGCTGCAAGAGATTTGAGCAAGGACATCAGTTAAGAGGAAATCACAAGGCTATGAAATCAGATGGCTGGCTGTGAGAAAGGGAATTACGAGGGGATGGAAGCAATGTTGGAAATTAACAACACTTGGTTTGAGCCAAGCATCCAGATTTTCTTACCAAGGTTGTCCATGAAGCCAGGGAAACACCAATGAGACAGCCAAGTTGGTTTATGGCAATTAATTCCAACTGATGCGACTTACTAAGATTAAAGATGGATCTTGGTTTCTCTAGCACCATGTTTCCCCTAAAAACTTGGTTTAGAAGTTTGAACATTTACTACAAAGTGTTATTTCTTTAAAAAAAAATTACACTAGTCCCCAATTACTAGTGGTTTTGCTTTCCATAGTTTTATTCACCTGAGGTCAACCTTTGTTAGCACAGTACAGTAAGATATTTTGAGAGAAAGACATACTGCATTCACATAACTTTTGCCACAGTACATTGTTAAAACTATTCAATTTTACTTTTGATTGTACTGTTCACCTCTTACTCTGCCTAATTTATGGTAAGTACATATAGAAGTCTGTACCGCCTGTGTCTTTAGACATCTGGGGGGACTTGGATTGGATGCCACATTTTTTGAGGAATATTTTCTAGAATGTAGGGAAGGCACTTCCATGAGTTCATTTACTTTACTTTACCAATGTGGCAACCCACCTGTCAGAGCCAGATGAGTCACTGGTCATTTTTTCTTTATATAGATAACTCTGTGTGACATAAGTTTTAACACTAAAGATATTTGTTAAAATAGTTATCAACAATATAAAAGAACTAGGAAAAAAAGGTATTACAAAGAATTTCCACCAGGCATGGTGGTATATGTCTATAATCCACCAGTATGGTGGCTCAGGAGGTGGAGGCAGGAGGATCCCAAGTTCAAGGCCAGCCTCAGCAATCTAGCCAGGCCCTAAGCAACTTAGTGAAACCCTATCTTAGAATATAAAACACAAAGGGTTGGTAATGTAGCTCAGTGGTAAAGCACCCCTGTGTTAAATCTCTATTACCAAAACGAGAATTATTCCCAGTGAAAATCATGACACATAACCATAAAAACTCCTTTTGGTGGGAAAAATCAGTGTATTCAAGTGTTTAAGTTAAACTGATTCATGGTCAATTATCTAAATCTACCCAACATATTTACTGCTTTTGTGTCATCAATTTTTGTCAACCGTAGTTAATAAATATTACACACTGAAACAAAGAGCACCAAAATTATATGAAGTCCTATAAAATAAAATAAAGGGTAAAGTTATTTTGTTAGTTACTAGATAGGGTAACTATTTCTTTCAAGGAGGAGCTAACAAGTGAGCAAGGGAAATCTGGCCTAAAAAGCTATATAAACAATTCATACTTTATATGTCTGATGATAATCAATAATCAAATTTTTTTCTCTCCCCACCCAAAACCCTCCTCTGTGGGCTCTCATGCAAAAGGATATTACTATTCTTAAAAATATGAGTGTTCTTAGAGTGTGACTATATGACAAACTATAGAAATAACTCATGAAATACATTAGCTCAAAGTCTTCGATTTGTCAAATACCAGGCTACCAGAGGACATGGTTCACTGAGTAATAGAAAACCCATTGAAAAGAAATGTTTGCCCCAACATCTTCCAAGCTTATTTGAGCATGGGCTCCCCATTCAAAATGAGGAACTGTTTAACAAAATACAGAACAAAAAATACACTTGACATATTCATAACTTTTAAAATCTTGAAAAAATTTTGAATACACATAAAGAATATAGAAAAATCACTTCATTTTTATGTTTTAAACAATCCTTTTTGTCTAGAAGAAAGATCTAAATTTGATTATTTTCTAAGCCAACTCATTGGCTATATATCTTTTCTGGATGACTATGATTTATTTATCCAACTAGCATTAAGGGATTGTTGCCTACCATTCTGGTTATTTGATAAAACAAGGGTGATGACAAATTAAGAACAAACTAATTATAATGGGTTATGAAAATGCATATTGTTTAATGTTCACATTAACAAAAGTAAAAGTTGAGAAAGGAGATTAATATTCACTATGTTTCATCAAACATATAAAATAGATTTCAGACCATCAATGAGTCATTAATGCACGATTACACCTGAATCAAATATAAACCTAGATGATGTAAATTTCAATTTACAGAGAAAAAAAAAAGGAAAATGTGAAAAATAAATAACAACTAAATAATTACTCATAGATTTATGCAGTCTTTTAAAAAATAATGTTTTTAAAACTTTTCTGGTGAAATAAGAGACAATATAAGCATTAAGAAGGGCAATTAAAATAACTTCATAGGTAAACATGGTGATGCAAACCTGTAATCCCAGCAATTGGGGAGACTGACAGGAGGATCATGAGTTCAAAGACAGCCTCAGCAACTTAGTGAGGCCCTAAGCAACTTGGCAAGATCCTGTCTCAAAATAAAAAATAAAAAGTGCTGGGATTCTAGCTCAGTGGTTAAGCACCACTGGGTTCAATCCTCAATACCACACAAAAAAAAAAAAAAGAAAAAAAATTATCATTGGGTTTTCTGAATTTAATCAGGATAGTAAAGAAAAAGGGAGCTTTTTCACTAGACACCAGCTACAGGTAAAGAACAAATCCAGATCAAACTTACCATTCCCTTTTTGAAACATCATAGTCAATTAGCACAGTGAATTTTAGGATGCTATAATCTGCTATTTCTCTTCTGACCAAAGTTTTCAGTTAGCTAGTTGAAAGGGAACTCAGCACAAGTAGTTATGGGAATACCAACAACCACTATCCCTTTTCCCAATTGACTTGGATTGCTTCTGCCTGGGAATATATAGTATAAGGTCCAAGAACTTAAAATACGACAAATTCATTTAGGTTGTAGCTACATTAGAAAAGCGGTGTGTTAATCCAAGTAGAATTAACCACTCATTCATCTCTTGTTCACTACCGGACTACTTATGAGAATTTAATTCAATTGTTTTATCATTTCCCAGAACTGCCTTGAAAGAGGTAACCACTTTACATAATTCTAAAAGTACACTACAATGAATCCACAATAACAAAACACATTTCTTTTTTCCTCAAACAATAATTAACTTTTTATCTGAAACCAAATTTCTATTTCGGGTTTTATATTAACTATCCATTTTCTGTGGATTGGGCAAAAACAAATTAAGTATCATCAATGTAAATACCATTACTTCTTTCAAGCTTCAAAATCCCTCCCTCTAGTAGTAATCCACCCACTGAATTCTCAAGAAAATATTTTTAGGGCATTTAACCTCCTTTACCTCTTGATTGCATTTATTTATTTTCATTTATTTTTTCTTTACAAGTTTCCTAAAGGTAGGATCTTAACCGCATTTCCTAGTGAAGTACTTCACAGAGATAAAGCACATAATACACATCTGGAAATTATAAGCTAATGTATGATTGAGAAAAAATTATGTAAAACATTAAAATCACAACAATCAAGAACTCAAGAAAAATATTCTCACTATTTGTCTCCAAGGTTTGAGCCTCTGCTTTCTGAGAAAGGAAACCGAGAAGGCTGTTGCTCTGATGTCATCTGGAGTCTTCAGATACTTGGGTCCTCCTTCTGTTAACTGTGCACCTTAAGAAGAGGGAAAAGAGTTTGGCAACTATTCCATACCAGATTCAGGAATATCTTTTGTGAAGTTCAGTAAACTTTTCTTGTTCAAGTTCCATGCAGAAGGAGCCATTTGACAAAGAAATATAAATTGCTTATGAATATTAGCTCATCAAGGGACAGCAAAAGATCCTCGTTTTCCAGATAACATGTTTACTTAATTAATAAAAGTCGGTGCTTCAACAAAATACACTATGAAAATGTTTATAGTTGCTAGGATTTGCATATTAACCTTTGTTAATTTCAAATTTCTAAGAGTGTTCTGTCAAATTAATTCAATTATGTTACATTAAAAAATCCTTAACCCTCATAAATACATATTTCCCAAAAAAAGGGAAAGAGAAAAGAAGAAAATAAGACCTAGAGTTTCTCTCATATTAAGTTTTTTCAGTTTCAAAATACCAACAATGGAATGGGGCATGGTAGTGCACACCTGTAGTTCTAGCTAGTTGGGAGGCTGAAGCTGGAGGATCCCAAGAGTTCAAGACCGCTTGGGAGATGCCATGGAACCCACTCTCAAAAAAATATATCAACAACCAATACTGTACCCTTTCCAACACAAAATTTGGTAAGAAATATCAAATGTCTTATGCCTTATATCTGTACAAAGACTTACGTATCAATGTCTAAGCCAAATCTAATCTATTTTTAATAGCTAAAAACTGGAAAATAAATGCCCACTAATAGGCGAAAGAATTATAGTATATCCATACAATGTAATGTTATTATTCTGCAACAATATACTATGCTATAGTAATGATAATAAAAACATGGATGATTCTCAAGGTAATTATCCTTACTGCAAGAAATAAGATAAAAAGATAGATATCCTCTGTGATTCTATTTGCATAAAATTCTAGAAAATGCAAATTAATCTACTGTGAAAGAAAACAGATCAGTGGTGTTGTCTGGAGAAGGGAGATACAGAGGGAGGGATTAGGAATGTGTGTTATTTTAAATTGTGGTGCTGGTTTCATGGGTGTACACATATGTCAAAAATTATCCAGTTTTATACCATAAACATGAGCAGTTCAGTGCACATCAATTACACCCCCAAAAAGCTGTAAAAACATGGATCAAATGCCTTAAAATGTTTTATGTCCCTTGATAACAGCAATTCCAAACCTATCATTTATCCTAAGAAAAGAAGAGAAAAAAAAAAAACAAGCTGTGTGCAGAGTCACACACCTATAATCCCAGTGACTCAAGAAGCTGAGGCAGGAGGATCATCACAAATTTGAGAACAGCCTCAACAAATTAGTGAGGCCCTATGCAACTTAGTGAGACCCTGTCTAAAAACAAACAAAAACAGCAATACTAAATATATGTACAAATATTTATCCATAAAGATGTTCATTATATACGGCATTTCTCATCACAAAAAAAATCAGGAATATCATTAAATGACAAAGTAAAAACAAACTAAATAAATAAATCATGGAATATTATTTCATCATAGGATAAGGTAGTCATTAAAATATAGAAGAAAATTAAGTTACATTAAATGATATATAAAGTGATTAAAAACAGCAAACCTGTATTCAGCATAACAAATTATTTTAAAATTATAAAAAATAAATGCAGTAATTTTTAATGCATTTAAAAATATTTTTCTTTTGATTTATATTTTCTAATTTCTTTTCAATAAATGTGTATTGTTTTTCTGACAAAATAAAGAATGAGAAAAGTAACAATCTAAAACTGACTATTCTCATAAAAGTATAAAACAAACACCTCTAAGAGGCAGTACACATGACAGATGCAGTTCTGGGTTACCATGCCATCTCCACCAGTGACCTACTAAATAGGCAGGAAAACAGACTGGAAAAATGGGAGCAATCATTAAGTAAGCTACATGCTTTATCAGTTCCAAAGAACTTTCATGGACATGATCTTATTTGATCTTCATAACTCAGTGAAATGAGCATAAAAGGCAGTATCCCATTTTATAGAAGGCAAACAGACACTGAGCAAGGACCCAAACTAAAGATCCTGAACATAGATTGGACCTTGAGTATAAATTCTGATAGAAATTCTCAGAGGAGTAGAAAACAATTACTTTTCTATTTATACCTAGGAGGAAGTGATTCACACATGAACTTAAAAATATCCAAGTTTGCAATTATATTAGTACTCCTACTGGAATGTGCCTAGGACCTTGGGAATTTCCTAAATCCCCAATCCCTAACCTTGGAAGCCAAAGCCCAGGCAAGCCCCTTGTCAACATTATCTACCAAACAAATGAAATTCTAGAATTGTTCTATTTTCAGTGACTTTTATTCCCTTCTTGAAAAAAAATTTTTTTCTTTAATTTTGTTTTGGGCAGTATTGGGGATTGAACCAAGGGACTTTACCCCTGAGCTATATCCCAGACCTTTTTATTTTTTATTTTGAGACAAGGTCTTGCCAATTTGCTGAAGTTGGCTTAGACCTATAATCCTCCTGCTTCAGTCTCTGAGTTGCTGGGTTCACAATGCCTGTGTCACCTCATGGAGCTATTACCTTTTATATTAAAGTTGGAAAAGAAAATAAACATTACTATATTTAAGAATGCTGCAAATAGTAACATGATGGGACTCCACTACCTTTCAGCTAAGTCTTTCCTGGTATAGGTATGGAAAAAACCCAGTCCCCAAACAGGCATATTCAATGAAGAAAGCTGCCAACATCTGTAGAGGAACATTACTAAAGAGCTGGTCAGTGCCTACAGATGATGCCCTAAAGCCTAAGAAACCTTTACACCTGCTATTCTTAACACTCCCAGGATCAAGAACCACTAAATTTACCTAATGATAGCTATCCGATACTGAGCAGTTCCTATGTGCCAAACACAACACTAAGCCTTTTATTTCTTTTTTTTTTTGCAGTGCTGGGGATTGAACCCAGGGCCTTGTGCTTGCGAGGCAAGCACTCTACCAACTGAGCTATATCCCCAGCCCAACACTAAGCCTTTTATGAGGGAACTATTATTATCCCCATTTTATAGATGAGGAAATTGAGTTTAAGCTACCCCAAGTCACAAAGAGGCTGAAGTAGAATGCAAACCCTGGTAATAATTTACTTGGCAAGAAAAAACAAAAGCAACAGCCTCAGCAGTAATCTGAAAGATAAATACCGACTTTCTCTAGTGCTACATATCTACAATGGTCTCAGTTCACATGGTACAAAAAACAACACTAGATACCATTTATTGTATGAAGTTCATGAATCTACATTTTCCATCTAAGGAGTTAAAAATATTGTAAGCCCATAATATGTCTGATATATTGCCACTTTCTATAATTGTTTATTTTAGTGGTTTGTCTTTATTAAAGCATTCTTATACCCCCTTTGAGATAAATGTATGACCTCACAAAGAAAAATTTTAAAAATATTTAAGTAATAAAAATTAACATAAGATAATATAGAATAAACTACTTTCACAGATTACTTCAATGTTTCTTATATTAATAAATGGGTAAAATTAATCTCATACACAAGTCAATGAAACAATGTGTTAGATGTGTTTTGAATCATGATGACAGAAGAAACCAGGTCTATGCAAAGAAAATGTTTAAATAACATTATACATATATTGTGAAAGTGATATGGCAAAATAATCAGAATGTGATTTTGAAAAAAAATCAAGATATTATTCACTTTTGTTTAACAAACTGTCAAACAAATTAGAAGCCTAGGCACTATGTGCTGGAATTACACAATGAACAAGAAAAACTTCAGTACCCATATAGAGAAACAGACCAAAACAAGAAAACAGAAAATTAAGAAATAATAAAGGCATCTAAAAAAACCGAGAGGAAGTCACCTGACATAAAAAGATAAGGGACAACTTCTCCAGGAAATGGCATTTAAGACATCTAAATATCTGAAGCCCTATTATAAAAACAAAATAAATTAAGCAAAGAAAATTTCCAAAAGAAGGAATAGCATGTTCAAAGGACCTGAGGAAAGAAAATTAAAAGAAGTTTTTTCCGCTCTAAGAACTAAAAGATGAGTGACTGGGTAGCAATAAGTAGGGAAGAAAATGGTAAGAAATGAGTTCAGAGTAAGCATAAAATGAGAACTCAAATCCATTTTTTGTTACATATGTTACTGAACACTCATGTATGCACAGAGTACTAAAAGGAAAAAAACACAATGTTAAAAGTGATTAATTCTAGATTATGAATAAAGAGGTTTTTGTTCTTTAAGATTTCTCACATGTTCCAAAATAAGTTGTACAAATATTACAGTGAAGAAAAAGCAGGGTTAGAACTTCTAGTTCAGTATTGAATCAAAGTTGTGAAAAGTATATTGCATTGTATCCAAATTTTAGGGAGAAAACATTCAGTCCTTTACTAATAATTATGGTATTAGCTGTAGTATTTCATTTCCTTCTATACCTAGTTTTGGAATGTGTTCATTTGCTTTTATTACAAATTTGCTAGATGTTGTCAAACTCTTTTTCTTCATCTATTGAGATAACCATGTGATTTTTGTCCTTTATTCTAGCAATAATGTATATTATATTAACAGTTTCCATCTTAAAGCAACCTTTCCTTT
The DNA here is from genome assembly GCA_020662805.1 of Glaucomys volans. Classification (NCBI taxonomy): domain Eukaryota; kingdom Metazoa; phylum Chordata; class Mammalia; order Rodentia; family Sciuridae; genus Glaucomys; species Glaucomys volans. The sequence goes on from JAJEJO010002355.1 coordinate 109,196, forward strand.
CTAGGATAAATGTCTTTACCTAAGGTCACATGGATGGTAAAAGATTGAATGCTTCCCCCCCCAACATCATGAAAAAAACAGGAATACAATAAAGCAAAAAATATGAAGACACATAGATTGACAAGATCTTCTGGGCTGATAATTCCAAGGAACCCTAAAAAGAACCCCAAAATTTTAAAATTAATAAGAAGGTTTAGAAAGGTAAATAACCAGATCCAAAAACAAAAATCAGTAGCATTTCATATATATATTAACAACAAAAATAGATTCTATTCACTTATAATAGTAGCAAAAAAAAAAAAAAACCTTAAGAATAAATTTAACAAATGTCAAGAGCCTGTACACTCCAAAGTACAAGACAGCCAGGAACAGTGGCACACTCCTGTAATCCCAGCAACTCCAGAGGCTGACACAGAAAGACCATAAGTTTGAGGCCAGACCGGACAACTTAAGGAGACCCTGTCTCAAGGTAAAAAATAAATAAGGCAAGGGATGTGCTCAGTGGTATAGTGCCACTAGGTTCAATCCCCAGTATCATCAAAAAATGAACAAAGACTAAAAATTATTGTTTAGAGAAATTCAAAATAAAGATTCAATTAACTGTAAGATTTGACATAGCTTTATTAACAAATTTTCCCAAAATTCATCCATCAAAATCTATCGTGATTCTTTTTTTAAAGCCAGGCATATGTACGCCTGTAATCCCAACTAGTCAGCAGGCTGAAGCAGAAGGATTGCCAAGTTTGAGGCCAGCATGAGCTCTTTAGAGATACTCCGTCTGAAAATAAAATAAGGACTGGGAATATAGCTCAGTGGTACATGACTTGCCTAGCAGGCGTGACACCCTGGATTCTCCCCAGAACAGGGGGTTGGGAACTTAATGTCAAAACTTATTATAAAGCTATGGAGAAACCAAAACCATGTAATACTGGCATAAAGATAGAAAAATAGAAAATGCAATGGAATAGTGTCTCCAGAAAAAAAACTCACATTCATGGTCATTTTATTCTTGACAAATGTACCACAACAATTCAATGGAGAAAAAAACGGTCTTTCTAATAAATGGTGCTGGAATGGTGGGATATCCACATGTAAAAACAAATAGATGAATAAGTGAAAACCTTTATTTCACAAATGTACTTACAAAAATAACTACATTTGGATCATAATCTGCAGCAATAAACTTCAGCAAAACTGAAACAAAACAACAACGCTTCTAGAAGAGGAAACAGAAAATCTGTGAACTAAAGTTTAAGATTCCCTAACTATAACAGGAGCACAATCCATAAAAAAGAAAAATTGAACTTTATCAAAATCTTCAAAAGATATCCATTAGATGAAAAGCAAACTCAGAATGGGAGAAAACACTAACTCACATACACACTGAAGAAATGATATCTATCATACATTAAAATCCTTACAAGTTAAGAATAATAAGATAAAATAACCATTTTGTTTTAAAAAAATGGGGTGGAGATTTAAAAGTACTTCACCAGAGATAATATGAATGCTAAGTCAACACATACAAAAGAAGTTCAGTCAGGCATGGTGGCACACCTAAAATCCCACTCACTCAGGAGGCTGAAGCATAAAGATCATACAAGTTGTGGGAACGATAATATCTCCATCAGTCACAATAGCCAAAATTATAAACAAACCAAACATCCATCAACTGGTTAAAGGGCATGAAGAAGTAGCCAACAAAACAAACAAACAACAAATGTTATAAACTATTCATGAAACAAACACGAATCTCAGAAACATTCAGTGAAAGAAGCTAGATACAAAGCATATCCATATATATGAAAATGCCTAGAAAAGCTAAAGTGTAGGATAAAACAACAGACCTTGTGAATGAGCATGAAGGAACTCTGTTCAGAGTGACCAAAATGTTTTAAAGCTGGACTGTGGCAATGGTTGCACACTTGAATGAACTGACTCAAAATCAAACTGAACAGTTTCAGTGGATGAACTATATGGAATGCAAATTATAAGCCAACTATAAAAAAAAATTTAAAGATATATTCCATATAAATTCATAAACCATTTTAAAATGTATTTGATAAGTTGCAATTTCCTTCATTATTTAAGATAATAATCATAATTTAAGACAAACCTAATGTTTTATAATTATTCTTTGGAGAATGCAAAGTAGACTTAAAATAACTCTTCACCTCTTCCATATACTGCTGGTGGGAATGTAATACACTGGTACAGCTGCTCCATAAAACAGCTAAGTAGTTTTAAAAAATAACACAGAATTATTGTATTGAATAGACATTTCACTCCTGAAGTATATATGGTAGAGAAGTGAAAACTTATGTCACAGAAAAACTCATATGCTCATAATAATGAAAAGGTGCAAACATGCATCTATCAACTGGTGAGTACACAAAATGAGATAAATTCATAAAACAAAGTACTATGTAGTCATAAAAAGGAAAGAAGTACTGATGCTACAACAGATGAATCCTATTATGCTGAATAAAAAAAAAAATCAGTTACCAATAACCATGTACTGCATTACTTGATTTACCTGGAACATCCAGAATAGGCAAATAAACAGGGATAGATTAGTGGTTGGTTGCCCAGGATTGGGATGGGGCAAGATTGGAATGGGGATTGACTGCTAATGAGCATAAGGTTCCTTTTACGGGTCAAGAAACTGTGAAAGTTAGATGATTGTGCTGGTTGCATATAAAAACCAAAATCAATGCATTGAACAGTTTAAATGGATGAATTTTATGACATGTGAATTATACCTCAATAAACTTTAAAAAGAAGACTGGTATTTATTAAAACATCAAAAGTAATTTGCAGAGTAAAATAATTGGAGCTCTGATTTTACTTATTTGTTTTTGAGCTTGTTTCACATTTATCTCGACAGTTTAAGTATTCAATTAATTATGGCTAAATAAGATAACATTTTAAAAAGTAACGCATTTTTATGTACCATTAACAAACAGAGTAATGTTTAAAAATTCAACTTTAAAACATACCAAGGAACAAAAGTATCTTGTAAATATTGCATGTTCTATATGGAGAAAATGCATTGGAAGACAATAGCAATGGAATAAATGAAATACCATTTTTACGACACAAAGATTTGATAAAATAATATTCCCAAATTGAACCATTACATTTAGAGTTATACCAATCAAAATTCAAGAAGTTCTATAAACTGATTCTAAAACTTTCATGGAGCAGCAAAAGACCATTACAGAGATATACCCAAGCACAACAAGAATATATTAGGGCAAGGTTTTCTTAGGATTAATTCTAAAGAATGAGGTCAATAAATTCAAATGAACATGAAAAATTTCCATTCATCCACAAAGGAAAATGAAGAGATGAACCACAATACACATAGCCATCCAAAAAGAACATTTAAGATCCAGAATACATGTATGTGAGTGTGGGTGTACTCTATAACATTTTATTTAAAAGCAGGTAAAATGCAGAACAGGTGGCCCTAAAAGGTGTCAAAACTCAAGAAAGATGAAGCTACTTTTTAAATTCTGTACTGTACTTGCAATTTTTCTGTATATGCTATTTTAAATTTTTAAAAATACAAAAACTACATATTTGTATGCACAGTAATGAATGAACAGTTTTAATGACATAACAGATAAAATACATGAACAAGCATTTCATAAAAGAATATACCAGTGGTGAATAATCACATGAAAAAATGTTTGACCTCATTATTAATCAGTGAAAAGCAAATTAAGTATCATAAAAAGTTGCCATTCGGGTCCATTACATTGAGAACAGTTACTAAACAGGAGCTTCTTTTTTTAAAATTTTTTTAGTTGTCAATGAACCTTTATTATATTTATTTATATGTGGTGCTAGGACTTGAACCCAGTGCCTCATGCATGCTAGGCAAGCACTTTAGCACTGAGCTACAACCCAAGCCCTTAAACAGAAACTTCTGATATATTACTAGTGAAATGTAAATGAGTCCAATGATTTTGGAAAACAATTTAGCATTATTTTATATAACTGAATATGTTGTACACTTCTACTCTTGGGCATATATCCTATAGTCCTGCACATGTGCAGCAGAACACATGAAATAATGCTGCCTTAATGTATGTGTGCATATATACTATACACATATATATGAATGTAAGTACATTGTGTATGTGTGAGCATAATAAATGAATCAATATAGATATACCAAAAACAAAACAACCAACAAAAGCACTCCACAACAAACCATATGTCCACCAAAATAAATACACACAATGGAATATTACCCAGCAATGAAAATAAATGAACCATAACCACATATAGCAAAAATAATAAATAAAAAAATTTAACACCAATATGAATAAAAAAAGCAAGTTTCAGGAGATTATATACAGAATACTACTATTTCCAAATGATAGTACACAAAACCATAAAATTAAGTAACCTAAGACTGAAGTACACACAAGAAAGAAAACAGTATTATTAAGAAGAAAGTAAGTGACTAATATAAAATTGAAGAATATGGTCAAGTTGGTGAGGGCAGCAGGGACAAAGAACAAGAAATAAGAGTCACAATCTGATGTAAGAATCAACTAAATCAGTGAAGTTTTAGTTCCATGTTAGCTGTTAGTTCTTAAGGGATCATTTTAATATTGGGCTTTACAATTTAAATATAGGTTGACCATCCTTAATCTGAAAATTTGAAATCCCAAAGGCTCCATACTCTGGAACTTTTTGAGCAATGAAATGATGCTTAAAAAGTTTCAGATTTTGGATTTTTGGATTCGGGAAGCTCAATCAGTAAAGTCTATGCAAATATTCCAAAATGCAAGAAACTCCAAAATCTAAAACAGTTCTGGTCCCAAGCATTTCATATAAGTGATACTCAAGTATATTCCTGTTTACACTAAGTGTTACATACTAAAACAAAATAGCAGCAATATTGTGGCAAACAGGAGCTTTATTTGGTAAGAATCTTGTTTAGGTAAGCATCTTAATAATTTTCATAAACAAACTAATGCTAACTGCTGGGCAACATTTTCCTCATTCTTCTCTTTAAAAATTAAACACAAAGGAGAACACATATACATACTCAAAAGAAGCTGAAAACAGACTTACAGATAAAAACTTGTAGCTTGTTCAAAGAATGAGACTGATTCATTATCTACCATCATTTTGGTCTGAAAATTAACATCAATACTTACTTTCTTACTTGCTGCAAATTTTAGAATGGATGGAGAGATGGTCGTTTTATAAAAATAACTTAAGGTGAGATATAGGTAAACTAGAGTAATTCAATATGCTTCAGGTTCTTAGTGAACCTGAAGCATTTATTATCTAAATCTAAACGGGCTTTTTTTCCTAGCTGATCAAACAGGTCAGTAGTCAACCATGACTGGCCAAAGTGTGATGAAAAATGCCTAATCATCTAGAGCAAAGTTCCTGGACCAACAAATTATTTCTCATATTTATTATATACTACTTTTATCTCAAAAAACAATTACAATTCACTTTTACCAACCATTCTGCTTTATAGGTAGGGCACATATTATTAAGCAATAATTACTGCATACAACACAATTATCTTTAAAAATTAAAGATAAGGGTTAGAAATGCTAATGATACCTATGTCTACTTTCTATTTAAGTACTTCCTAACTATCATGTGAAAGTACTTTACAAGGTGGGTTTTATATAATACACACAGATTGAAAATCTTAGCTGTGCTGCATTCTTATCAAATGCAAACAAGTACAATAATCTGGTTAAAACTTCTTATTTAAAACAAAGGTCAGAGAAAAGCAACTCATCTTAATAAACACATAAAAATACTGAATTGATTCTGTTGGCATGGACTGCTACTTAATGATAAGCTTGAATGATATAATATGCTGCACAATATTAGAAAGTTGGGGTGGTGTAGATCACCTCGTTGGCAGTTGCATACATTCTTTAGAAGGGTCACAGCACCGTGTCACAGTGAAAACAGAAAACTAGGTCCATAACCACTGGTATTATGGTGTATTTCTTATCTTATTATATTTTTACGAGGCTTAAGACTTCAAAATTGAGGGACTGATTCAAAGAATAAATACATTTAATATGCGATTTTAAGACTAGAATAAAATAGCCACTAAATATTTGTTCAGCATAAATGCTTCTTTGAACATTTTAAAATTACTTCCAGTGTTTCCCCATTTGTTAAATGGAATATAAAATACCTACCCCAAATGTAACACTTAAATTCTATTCTTTCACTAATTTTTTAAAATTTGTATTCTATTAAAAGTCACTTCTTATCATTAATGGTCAATGTCATACTTTTTGAAAATATATAGTTTCATCTTCAAAAAATACTTAATATAAACAACTATTTCTTTGATATTTTCATTTGAATGTCTACAGCGTCTTACATTTAGCCTATCAACAACTGAGTTCCTGATTCTTTTTTTTTTTTTTTTTTTTTGGGTATTGGGGGGTGAACCCGGGGGCACTCTACCACTGAGCCACATCCCCAGTCCTATTTTGTATTTTATTTAGAGATAGGGTCTCACTGAGGGCCTCACTAAGTTGCTGAGGCTGGCTTTGAACTTGCTATCCTCCTGCCTCAGCCTCCCAAGTGCTGGGATTACAGGTGTGCGCCACAGCACCTGCCAAGTCCCTGTTTCTTCTAATCTCAGATTGTAACAACCCCAGTCTTCCAAATGTTCAGGCCAAAAATCTGAATGCCACACCCATATCCAATTCAACAGCAAATTCTGAGGGCTTTACCTAAAAATATCTGGAATCCAACTACTTCTTACAACTCCTACTCATGTGATCTTCATCTTTCCTGGACTATTATAAAATAGCCTAATTGGTTTCCTTGCTTCTGTTTTTAATGTCCCATTGATCTATAAAATACAACTGTCAAAGGGGTTCTTTTAAAATGTCTCTTCTACTCAAAGCTGTCCAGTGGAATCCTAAACCCTCCTAACTCCTGTAGCTGTTCCTCACTCACCCGCCACCAGTCACAGTGATCTCAAATACACTTTTTCTCAGACATTTTATATCACTAGCTCCCATACCAACCCAGTTTTCACTTCTGAGTGAGGACTTCCTTGGACACAATCTAAAATTTTATGCCCCTACCACAGATTTTCCATACCACCTTCTCTGTTTCAATTTTTATTAGTGTTCATTAATAAGATACCATAAAAGTGAACTACTTCATTTTATCTATCCCACCAATAAAATTAAGATCCAGAAGGGCAGCAATGCTACCCCCCATCATCTTTTCTTCAGTATTTCATTCCCAGGGTCTTGAAGAATAACTGGAATACAGCAGACACTCCACACATGACTACATTTCATGGTCTCACAGGAGAGTTTGCAGCAATTAATACAGCTGTGTTTAGACACTGTGGTGGCCTCCTCAAAGACACACTTTTACATCCTTTTTCTTATTTGCAGGCAGAACACTCACTTTTCTCCCTCAGGAGGTAAATTCTGATGAGGTCAAGTTACTCATTTTGACCAATAATGTTTACTCTAATAATAAGGGACTTAGGCATGGGCATATGATATAATTTGTCTGGTAAAATTTACTGGGAAATGTTTTCCCCACTTAAAAAACAAAACAAAACAAAACAAAATAAACAAACAAAAACAGCATGGGAAAATGCCCACCTTACGACAATGAAGAGTGTCACTGACAAGACACGATGGCAGAGGACAAGGGAAAATGCCATATGGGTCAGTTCTAATAACACTATTATGAGAATTAATTAACTGTTTGTACTCCAAACTTTCTGATGGGTAAGATGGTACACTACTTACTGTTTAAGCTACTTTTAGTATCATCTTTTATTATATTTAAATTAACATAGAAATATTGTTCAACTATTCTGTTTCCTTTAATGTGTTATGTCAAACTAAAATGAAGGTAGATTCATTCACCTGATGGAAGTCAGGTGCTTCCCCTCTCCCCTTTTTTTATGCTATATGCCTACAGAACATGTCGTATGAAAATAAAATATATTTAAAGATATTTTCTCACAGTAATAACGTTATGAACATTGTGGCTGTTCTTTTTTTTTTTTTTTTTTTCGGTACTAGAGATTGAACTCCAGGGCACTTAACCACTGAGCCACATCCCCAGCCCTTTTTTGTATTTTTTTTATACAGAGACAGAGTCTCACTGAGTTGCTTAGGGCTTCACTAAGTTGCTGAGGCTGGTTTTGAACTTGTGATCCTCATGCCTCAGCCTCCCCAGTTACTGGGATTACAGGAGTTTGCCACGGTGTAGCTCTTCTTAATGGAAGAATTGAAAATAAATATATGACCAAAGCAAAGGCAGTCAAAGTGTAGAAATTTAAAATAATTTAAACATTAAAATCATGTACAAACCACTACGTGCCTAGCAATATTCTGCAGAATGATAAATGATCATTTAAAGGGAAGAAAAAAGGGAAGAAGGGAGAAAGCAAGCTGTATGGTAGGGAGGAAGGGGTTATAAGACCAATAAACTCAGGGGATGATGAATTAAACAAAGGCAATTATGTTCCCTTTGTGTGTGTATACAACTCCAGAAGGCAGTGAGGGGATACCATTTATTTGAGACATTCTCCTTCAACCTTGAAGCAATCCTAGCTCAATGGTGCAGGTAGAAGTCAGTGATGGTTTGAGTCAAAGCATTTTGATTTTTAACTCAAAACTATTAGTAACAAAGTCAAAACTACAACTATCTAAAACTGCAACTCTTCTAGTTCCCAGTGCAACTTAACACATTACCTTTCCATGGAAGTCTTACAAATTTGAGAATTCTTATTAACTTATTAATGAAGTGTCCATATCATCAAATAACTTCCTCTAGCAATAATGGGACCAAAATAAAGAATATTAAAAAATTTAACTATAGGATACATTTAACTCTGTACTTTAATATCTGCAATCTACATGGTAATTAATGGTAATCAATGTTTTTTAGCTGTTATTTTCTAAAAATTATTTGGATGAATTATGGCTCTGAAAAAAAAACTTACTTAAAGCCACTGGGAAAGGAGAGATTTTCTTTGAAATCTTCTTACCATACATACTCTCCAACAGTAAGCGAAAGCAATAAAGATTATTCTTCTGTTGGTAAAACTTCAAACTCAGTCATTGTATCAATTTAACTGAGAAGATACCTGATCATCATAAGGTGGACTCTGTATTGATCTCAAGTGCAATTCTTACTTCATCCTGCTTTCCCTTGCTGCTTCTTTGGGGCACTACACATACAAGAAATGAGGCAGAAGGCACAAATAACATGTAAGTTAAGCCTATATTAACAGTGTAAAACCACCAAATAATCAAAAACATATGGGAGGCAAAAATCTTTTTCATAAAATATAAATTTGTCTCTGTGACTGCCACAAATTTGGAAAAGGGTCACAGGGAAAGCTGAAAAACTAAACCGAACATCTCTGAAGTTCCTTATCATAATGTAAACCAACTGAATAAACACTATTTAAATTTAAAATAAAAAATATTTAATCCCAACATTTTATCAGTAATCATGACATCAAAAAAAATCATAACTATATTTCCCACAAGTAGTCAAAGCTATGCATGTGCAAGAGGCAGGAATAACAAAAATAATTGAATCGTACTGCATACTCTGTGCCAGAAACTTCTTAAAACAATCCTATGTAGTCGTCCCCATTTTAAAGAGGAGAATCCTCAGTATTAGGTAAAGTGATTTGCCCATTACCAACAATAAGTAAGAGATAGTGTTAAGATCACACCTAGACTATCTGGTCTTGTTCAAATCCACCACACAACGTCTCAGTCCTTGTCAACTTTAGTCCACTTATCCATAACATTGCTTTGACTCAAATGTGATGTCCTAAAGACTAAGTGGCCTCAAATATACTTCCATACTCTATAACGATGATGTAACATGGAATATAGTTTTAAAACAACTATGTGATAGGTTATTTCCAGTTTTTATAATTAGCATTTGTAAAGCAGATACAAGTAAATAACAGTTATTGACATTTGTATTAAGTCAAACATTATTGCATTAAGCCATTATATATAAATCAGATATCCAATTTCACAGATGAGGCTCAAAGAAGTTGAGGAACTTGCAGGTAGATCTGGGATTCAGATAGAGGCCATTCTGTTTTTTTAACACATTCCACAAACACTACCCAATAAAGCCTCCACAGTGTCACACCAATTGCTTTGGCAGTAAAACTCCAGATCATTTCATGAGAGACGGACAGTCTCTTTTTATAATCATTGGTCAAATACTCTGTGCCTAGAGCTATGCTAAAGACACAAATATAACTAAAAGTCCTCTGACCTCACTAGACTTAAAAATATATTCCTAGGGTAGTGCAGCCTCTGGCTGTTTCTATTGCCAAATTCACCAAATATATCACTTTTGTTACTCTAGGGCATAAACACCATGGATTTTCCTTATTGGAATAAAGCCTGTAAAAACCTTTTGCAAGAAAATCTTCGGCACTCTTTAAGTATCAAAAAGCTGAGGAAATGTTGATACTTCAAAATAAATCTTGACCCAGTAAGAATTGGCACTGGGCCTTCTATTTTCCTGCAGTCAGCAAAACTACAAACTCTATAAAAATTCAAACAGTAGTTAAGGGCATGCATTTTGAAGTAGTTCCATATGTGGTGAGTCACTTCCAAACTCATTCTTTATATTAAAAACTTTTTAAAACCTCAATATGTGGGTAGAAATTGCTTTTAAAATCTATTAACTGCCATATGATGAGAGGGAAAATGAGTCTTTGTAGGATTTTACTAATTGTTTTCTGTGAAAACTGTTTTCTGGGGTGGCAGGGGGATGCATAGTATTACTGACTCTGATGCACTACCTTGCTTGCTAGTGCAAATCAGAAATTCTTGTTCCTAACCCTGTACTGATCTAGATCTTTGTAAAAATGAAATGAAAGTCAGTTTAACGATCCAACAAACATAATAGGCAAGTAGATATGAGGAGAGAAGAGTTGGAGGAAGTGGAGAATTGGGTCAGTAGGTGGCAGATCATAACTAGTTCAAACCTGAATTCAAAAGCATGGACAAGGGGTATGTGATTAAGAGCAGAGGCAAAGAAAGAAAAACAGAACATGAGGGGAAGAAAAGGTCCTAACTTACAAAAGAATATGCTATTGAGTTTGAAAACCTACTTTGGTTCTTTTAAAAATGCACTTAAATTAACAAAATTCTCATTAACATGCTACCTTTCTAAGAGTACCATGATAATAATACACCTTTTTATGTATTTCCTTATTTATTCAGTACAATGTTCTCTTTTTTTTTTTTTTTTGGAACCAGGGATTGAACTAAGGGGCACTCTAAGTATACTTACATAAGTATAAAATACTTTAAGTATTTTACTTAGAGACAGGGTCTCACTGAGTTGCTTAGAGCCTTGCCCTTCCTAAGGCTGGCTTTGAACTCGTGATCCTCCTGCCTCAGCCTCCGGAGCCCCTGGGATTACAGGCGTGTGCCACCACGCCCAGCCAGTACAATGTTCTTAAGATGTAGGTTGTATGTTATTTTACAGATCAGGAAACTAAAGCCTAAGTTAAATGATTTGCTAATAGTCTATGTGGAGAGCCATGGGGGTCTTGGAATATATTCCCCATGGATAGGGAGGGACTACTCTATTCATTTCATAAATTATGCTATAAAAGTAAGTCCATGATAACCTCTATTCCACATTAAAACAGCCAAGATAAAAGAAGAGGACACACTATTTAAAGGCTTAAAACCTAGAAAAGTAACATTCTGTGGTCACCAGACTAAGTTTAAATTGTATGTGACTTTCCAAGAAGTCCTATTAAAATGTTTTTCACCCTTAACAGAAATGTATAGGAATACTTAAATAAAACGATAACTGAAACTTACATAAAGTTACATACGGTTCAATAAAAAAGGATTTTTAAAGGGTCTCATATATTTTCCAAGTAATTACTTAAAGCTAACTTCTCTTCTGAGTTTACAAGATAATTTTTTTAATACCTCAACTTTTTTTGCAGTTTCTCTTTAATAATTATAACCACATACTCTTAATTCTAAGATGATAATGACAAACTGTCATAAATGGATAATTCAGACTGGATTTAAAAGTGTAACAACCTTCTTCATAACTAAGTTTGAATGTTTACCTTTTAAATACGTACCTTCAATTTAAAACAACAACTCTAAACTGTACAAAATCCAGGATTTTCAATCATATAATTTCCTTAACAATTCAAGTACATTTGTAAAACTCAAATTTAACTAACATTTGGGGTTTGTTTACAAGTTCCATTATAGTCCTGATTTGCTTATTTACATTTCTTATCTGTTTTTATCTTTCTCCTATAACTGTTAAGAGGAGAAAGAAAATGCCGTTTTGCCAATAGTGAAAAATCTTGAACATTAAAGACAATTGCTATTTTAAGTTTAAAACAATATGTTGAGGCACATTAAAAAAACAAAACAAAACAAAAGAACTATGTTTGTTCATCTAAATCCTGGAAATTCATACTGTCTGACAAGTGATTTAGAAAATTTGTAAAACAGATTTGCATATTATCACATGCAAACAGAAATTGTGAATATTCAGTTAATAAGGCAAATACTACCACCTTAATAAATACATTATTTTATTAAATGAATTTATGCATCCTCTTTTCATCTATTTCTATTCCAAGGAAGACAGCTAGCCTAAGTTTTTAAAAAGGAAAACACAAGACATAAGGAGGTATAAAGTGGGACATAAAGAGAAAAACTTAGATATGGACTGAAGGGACTTTGTTCACCACTAAGGGTGAACAAAGGGGGTCCTCAAAGTGTCTATGGCTGAATGCTTGCATCTCCCCAAAATTCAAATATTGAAACCTAATTCCCAATATGAGCAAATACAGAAGTGGGCCTTTGAAGACAATCAGATCATGAGGGCACTGCTCTCATGGGATTAGTTCCCTTGTAAAACAAACCAAACCAAAACAAAACAAAAACAAAGAGGCCCCAAGAGGTCCCTGGCCCCTTTCGCCACATGAGGTTTAGTCAGAAGATAACTATCTATAAGAATGTAGGCCCTCACCAGACAATGAATCTGCTAGCATCATGATCTTGGACTTCTCAGTCTCTAGAACTGTAAAAAATAAACCTTCATAGCTTATAAGCCAGCAGCCTACGGTATTTTGTCCAGACACATTAAGGTACAAAGGTCTAAAGCACAAAGTGGGTAAGTGTCTTGATTAGCCATTGCCGTCTTCTGTTTTCTTGTTTGTTTGTTTGTTTGTTTGTTTGGGGGGTACCAAGGATTGAACCCAGGGACAGAGCACTTAACCACTGAGTCACATCCCTAGTCCTTTATTTTTTATTTTTAGACAGAATTTCACTAAGTTGCTTAGGGCCTCGCTAAACTGCTGAAGCTGGCTTTGAAATTGTGATCCTCCTGCATCAGCTTTCTGAGTCTCTGGGATTACAGACATGCACCACCACACCCCAGCAGCAATCTGTTTAAATAATCTTTCTTCCCACTTATATGTCACCTACTACTAGGTGTTTAAGCAGATCAATTACAAGGCTGCACCAATCTAAACACAGTGAGAATGCAAAGGGAGAACTCAGCAGATAGATCTTCAGAGGCAGACACACATGGCCTGGTTGAGTACATCCAAAGATCCTACTGATAGATCTATAGAAATACAGATGGCCGCTGATCCCTACACTAGAAGGTAGAGCTAGCTATTGTGGGTAGGAAGGCTCTAAGATTGTTTAAATGTTTAATGCACACTTCATACTGTCTTAAAAACAGTAACTATATATTTCTTTTTCAAATCAAGGCATTCTTTAAAATAGTGCTATACTTTTCAGTGTAGGTAAAATGTAACAACTGAGATGATTAAAATAGATAAAACTGGTTTGATCTAAACCAGATTTTTTTACTTGCTTACACAAAATTCAATTTGTCAAGACTAAAATACATTCCTCTTTTCTTTGACAAATGTCAAACGAGTTTATCCGGAACTGAAAGCTAAAGAAAAATAAATAACACAATATGGCATAAAAGTCTTACTTTCCTATCACTGGAAAGGCTTGATTAGATTTTTAAAAATGGAGCAATCAGACAAAATACAATACCTTCTGGATGTGCTTCTCCCAAATGTTAAAATAATAGGTCCTGAGAACAGAGTTCTGAAACAGCTCACAATCCAAATATTCCCTGAAAATGAAGAGAAATATACTTTACTTCAAGTGTATCTTATCTCATCTCAAAGAATTAACAGCTCATTTTAAAATGGAATTTTAATTACTCAAATCTTTATGGAAAAAAACAAAAGATATATTTCAAGAAAAAAAGTATTCTTATATGTGCTTTCCTTAAGCATAGTTATTGACCATATCTGATGAAACAACCTGTATGACAGAATTATTCATAAAAATATACTACCTATTTTTATCTTAATGCAAAAATTGTCACCTATTCTTAAGGATATGAGAAACTAATGTCAAGAAGAAACAGAAATTTCCCTAAGGATTTTGGGAGAAAGAGTCCCAGGATTATCTGACAGTCATCACAGAGTTTGAAACACATTTCTTCTCTAGACCAAAAAACAGAAAATGTCAAACTCAGAATGAGAACCATCCAAGATAAAGAACGACACTGACATGTAGTAGGAAAATTTACACTTTCAGAAAAAAAGAGTAGGTGAAAGTTTTTGTCCAGGCAGAGACATAGTGTTGTCTGTGGTGGCTGAGGAGACTCTGACTTGATCAAAGGCCAATGGACAACAAAGCTAGCTGGTGCAAGGAAGGTGTGATGTTCACTCCTGGATCCCACCGCAGCACACTGCATTTGCATCACCTTTGTTCTGCTAGAACTCCTAAAATCCTAGCCCATAACCCACAATCAGTTCTCAAGGACTATAGCTTTGACTAAAATAAATCCATAAACCTGAATTCTAACCTCCCCAAATAGCTATTTTTTATTACCACTTCATTGTACCAGGGCCCTTCACTCTCCTTGAAACCACACAGAGGTACCAGTTTTTTATAGAGTTATGCTCCCTGAACATCCCAGACAAGTAGGCTTTTCAACCTAAATTGCCTTCTCTGTATCATGCTGATTGCTATTCCCCTGTGACTGTGGAGCCCTTATTCTTCTTTGATTCCCCCCAATAAACTTTCTGTGGTGCAAAACATCATAGCTAGGGCTTACTAAATGTCTGCTAAATTCAATTAACAGAACATGCTTAAGTAAAAACAGTTGCCACAAAAGTAAAGGAAGGAGATATGTGGACCAATAACAATGAAGAATACTGTCTTTATTTTAATTATTTCATTCCTATACATCCTCACTCACTCACAGTTCTTCATCAGTAAGATTTTAAGTATCTACATCAGTGTCTATGATCTGGACTCTAGTACCAGTCTGAGGTCCTGCACCAACTCACATGGCAACTGGACATTAATTCAAATCCTCTCAGTGCGTACATCAGCAATGTCAAAACCTCAGCAATGTCAAAACCACCTTTCACCGGGCATGGTGGCACACGCCTTTAATCCCGGCACTTGGGAGGCTGAGGCAGGAGGATTGCGAGTTCAAAGCCAGCCTCAGCAACTCAGCGAGGCCCTAAGCGACTCAGTAAGACCCTGTCTCTAAATAAAACAAAATAGGGCTGGGGATGTGGCTCAGTGGTAGAGATTGAACCCCTGGGTTCAATCCCCAGTACCAAAAAAAAAGCAAAAAAAAAAAAAAAAAACCCACCTGCGTCAGCAGCAGGGAATGTCCCCTATATATGTAAATCAAAGACTACTAAAATCATAACCAAGAGCAGAATATTCCCAAGATCTTAGAAGTAGACAAAGAGTATCTCCATAAAATAGTGTTTAGAACTAGAGAGAAAAAACAAACAAAGCTCTGAAAAGACATCCAGGTGGTCGGGGGAGGGGAAAACATTATCATTTCCTATTAGGACACTACTTTTTCAGCAGCTAAATAAAAACATTACCAAATCATTTTATGTAATAAAATTTAACCTTATTTTGACCTTCCTCATAAAGCAAACAACTCTCTATCCAATAAGGTTCCATCTGAACTATGTAAGATGATAAGCAATACCTTAATTGCATTCATTTACATGACTTTGAAACTATTCTGGGCTGAAGTCACTGACTGCAAGGTCACTGAATACAAAAAAGTAGGATGTATGCAATTTTCAGAGGAGGAATGATCCACTTAAAACAGTGTAAAGCACCTTTCTCCATCCCTCATTAGGAGATATCAAATACTTAATGCAATCAACAGGTGTAGACATCTCTACTTGAAATATATCACATGTAAAAAAATATATACACACACTTCGAGGAGATATAAATAAACATGTGCATTAATATATACTTCAATAAGTGTATATTATACATTATGGCATTCTTATTAATCTGCCTAAACAGAAGAAAAGAGTATACCCTAACAGCATTTAAGATCAAAACACAAAAGAGGGCTATTATTTTTTCCATTGTCATATAAAAGATTTCTAAAAACTAAAACTCAGGGCTATAGTTTTAGGGAAACAACTACAAACACAGGATGTTAACTATATTAAGAATTTCTGCTTTCATTTTGTATACCCTACAGAATCCTATGTTCAATGAACTGGCTTAGAGAAGCATACTTTACATGTCTAAAATCCAATAATACCAATTTAGTAAAAAGAAAGGAATACAATGGATTGACAGAAATACATACCATATATCACAGAGGACAATGTGTATTCAAAATCTCAAAATGCATAAAAACAAGTAACCTTATAAAACAGTTACCATTAATAAAATACAATTCTAACACAAACTAGATATTACTGGCACTTAAACTGGAGAAAAAGGAAGGAAACCAAAAGGATAGGAGCTACAATCTTCAGTACTTTAAAAATGTTTATAGTATTAGCACAACTACAGAATTTCAAGTATTTATTTTAAGTTTAATATAACATCGCCAGGAGATTCATTGAAGAAGCTTCTGTCCATTAAATTAGGTACATCTTCCTTATTTAATTTACTACCCAAGCACTTTTATACTACTCAAGCCAATTTAAAAATGATTTAGTCAAAGAGAAGTAATGATATTATAACATTTATGCTTCTTCATCTTTTCTCCCTACAGAAAAGGGCAAGACTTTTTTCACATAACTATGTATTAGATCAAAACCATTTCAATTGATGCTTCTCCCCAGAGAACAAGTATGAATACATATTTAAGGACCATATTCCTAAATAAACTCCAATACCATGTTGCTTTGTCCTTTTAAAATTAGAACCCAGTTCTCTCAATTTCTACCTATAAATCAAACAAATACACTCTGATTAGCTTAGTTTTAAAATAAATGCATACATGTAGTTAATAAAATATTAGTTACTATTATTATCTACATACAACTTTCAGTGAACACATCTTCTTTAGGTATTTAATTTTCTTTCTATAAGAAGCAATTCAGGATCAGACATTGAACTCTGTAGGAGGAAACTCTTGGCTTACCTTCTTTGACAAGGATAAAAACATGTGGGACCAACTAGAAGCTTCCTCTGCTGTTTTCAATGTTCCTGGTTACATTTTTATTTGAACTGAAACCTCAGACTGAAGACACTCTTCTGATAAAGATAACATTCTTTTTTCCTGCAAGCACTTCTTTGCCCACCCCAAGGGACTGAGTGCTTTATATTCCTGAGTTCATTAATTACAATAATTCTGAAGTTCTACTTCATCCACAAAATTTCACAATTTTCTTTTCTTTGCATATCAGAAAATGTTGAAGTCAATTTTTATAACCACAACCTAGTCTCTGTGTATAATTAAATGGGCTACAATCTTGAACTGAAATAAACTGTTTTAATGGCATCACACAGCTTTCAATGAAGGAAGAAATAAGCCTAAATTTAGGCTCAGCTACATTTCAATCTCAGGAGACTAGAGCAAATCCCACCTACAAAGCAAGTATGCATATGTGTGTTGTTCATATATTTTATTTCTTATTTTTGGTATATTATGATGTTCTGACATCTGAAAGACCTTTCTGGCAGGGTAGAGACTATCTCTTTAGGGGCAAGATAATTCTTAAGAGATTGAGCAAAGGGCTCAGCCCCAGCATGCCTTTGATATGCAAACTAACCAGTCCAAACTATACCTTCTTCTTCTGGTTCACACAACCTAGGGGGCAATATACCTTTGCCTTCACAGCACCCCAGGGCCCGGAACCAAGTAAAATAGGGACCACATCAATCTCTTAATTATTAGATAACTGTAAGTCATTCAAAATTATTACTATTACATTTAAACTATTACTGTTATAGTTTATTACGATTATCATCTACCTATAGCTTATTCAAACTAGTCAAACCTAAATTTGGTGACCCTGTTCTGCCTTACCCTTCCAGGAAATTCCAAGAAAGGACACAGTCTGGGCTTTTCCCTAGTGCCTCCTGACCAGTGCTTTCCCATGTCACCAGGTGTGGCATAACATGGCATAGCTTCTAGGACAAGTGAGTATAATAAAGTTTGTTTTTCTGAGCCTCTTGTGTCTCCTTTTGTGATTGCACCTGACTAAGCACATATATGCAAGCCTGTGTGTGCAAGCCTCTCTTCATTTCCTCTTTTCCCTTCCCCAGGTGGTAGCTGAACAAAATATTACATATATTTTAAAATATATGTAAGGATATGATGATAAAGTATCAATTAGCTTGAAAAAGAGATGCCTAAATAAAGAAATCTATCAATTCTGAATACAAAATTAAATCTTGGACTAACAATATTGCTCAGATAACATAAAAGAACAAAGTGACTCAAACTGTAAGGAAATGGTCAAAAAGATTCCATAGAATTTGAAACACCTGTTATGGAATATATTAATGCACAATTTCATCTGGGAAAAATATTTCTTCCTCCCTCACCTGTTCCCCCACCCATCTTGCATTCAACTCCATAAACAGCAGTTATCCCCCATTATAAAACAGTTGGCGGTTACAACAATGAGCCAACCAAGAAAGTACAATATTCTATAACTGACATTTACTGCATTGGCCTTGGACTTCTAATCTTTACCAGACGGGCACACAAATCAATCCATCAGCTCATAAAGGTGTGCTTTTTTAACCTCTAAAACAGATGGGATTGGCCAGAAGTGTCTGGCATGTCAAACTGCTAATCACTGCTGCCCTTTGCACAAAATAACCCACTTAAGTTGAGGCATGGTTGCACTGTAACCGACATTAGTCTGTGGGAAACCCATTTAACTGTCACACACTCCTGCCACTCCTGCTCTCCCTTAATTAAGCCTAATGCCTTATGCTTTGACCTTTTGTTCTAGCCTATTAACCCTATCTAGTACAAGTTCAATTATGTTAAACTAAAAACTTTGCTGTAAAATATTAAATGCCAAGCTCAAAAAATCATAAGGGATATCCTCCCAGCCTTAAGTTCTATGCACTCTGATACTCAATGCAATCAAACATAAAACCTCACTTTAAAGTAATGCTGATTTGTATTAAGGGGAACCAAATTGTCATTCTAGTCCAGCCCCCTTATTTTACAAAAGAAAGTTAGGCCAGAAAACATTAAATCACTTGCCCATTTCATAGCTTTCCCACAACAAAGCCATGTTAAAACCTATCTAATCCCTAGCTCTAATTCTTTATTCTCCATGGTATCTCTGGATTAATAGTTCAACCACCAGCATTAAGGATACTAATATTTTTACCACAAATTATTACCTTTCAGCATCCTCTAGAATACATTACACAAATAGGCCTAAAACAAAATAAATGGTGACTTCAAACAGTTTAGAAGTAAATTTTCCTTTCTCCTCTTACAAACCAAAACTTTCTATCCCCACACTACTTCATTTTCCCATTTTAAAAATAACCATGGCATTAAAAACTGCTAAATCCTGCAACATTCACAAGGCAATAAAGCAATATGTACAAATAGAATTATATTCTTATGTTTCACTGAAGTATTCAACACAGTCAATGACTAAAGCTACAGAAAGCAATTATAGCTTGTTACTTTTTCTCATAGGGCAAATTCACAGGTGCATATTCCCAGGATATATCTTCTTTACACCTATAAACACATGGATTGCTGTTTACTTTTATAAAAAAAAAAAACAAAAAATTTTAACATTCACTGTAAAATAAAATATAGTCCAAATATGTAAACATCACAGCAATAGTGTTATCATATAACACTGTATGCTATTCTTTTCTCTTTCCATTTACTTCATACAACTAGTAAAAAATTCTTACCACTCTTACTAAGACAAGAAGCAACTTAAGAATCAGTACATTTTCCTTTCTCCTCCTACAAACCAAAACTTTCTATCAGTAAAGAATCAGTAAAATTTAAAAATTATATGGCTGCTGTGAGGAAATACATATTAAGTTTAGATCTTCAGAAGGTTTAAAATAAGATTTTATCTTTTTTGGTTGACTGCCCAAAGGCTCATTTTTACCTATTCTTAATATTAACCTATATTGTCAGCTTTTGCCGTTAACACCCCCAAACCTTACAGGTTTAAAGTAACTTGTCATTACACAGAACATGTAATTTTGCAAAAGCAAGATCATCTAGAATTGTACTAAAACAATGAATAAGCCCAAAGAGCTTTTTTGGTGTGGACAGCATCTGAAAGAATATGGTACAAGAGCTTAAAATCAAGGTGAATGAATTCATGTTATTAGAATGATACCTTTAAAAAAAAAAAAAAGCATTCTCTAGCATTATCAGGAGGAAAACACAAAGATGTATAAAACCTAAAAGATGGAGGCAGATAACTGGTCAGAGCTAAACAAACACTTGTAGCAGGGGCAACCAGCAAATTCAGTCTCATTCGCCTTTTTCACTGCAAAGGCGATTCAATGAGGCATCATGCCTTAGTTTTAAGTTTTAGTTGATAAAATAGAAATTAAGTGTGGGTGTCTGCTGAGGAATCCAAGAGTGGGAACTTCACACTAACATACAGAAGTTCATGTACTCTATAACTTATGACCTGACACTAATGAACAATGAAGGGAAAAGAGCTCCAGTACTCAGGACAAGAGCTGGTAAAAGCACAAGGTCTAATAGATAAAATGTAAATATGCTTACTTTTCTACCCTTTTACTTTGAACATTAGTCCATTAGCTTTTTCTTCTTCTACTATAATCTATAAGCATGTGAATACATAAAATATGTGAGCCATGAGAGATGTTTTTCCGGTTTACAAAGACATTAAGGTAATATTTGGTGAAAATTTTTGTCTTCATAAAACAGAAAACTAGGTTAAAGTTATTTTAAAAGCATTTGTTTAAATCAATGCTATAAATATTTATCCAGATTATTTATATTTTTGGCATTTGAAAACAAATTTCTCATCTAGAAAATTCTGAGCTCCATTTCAATATAATTTTATTTTCTACCTCCTACCAACTATATATTAATGTAGTTGAAATGATGACATTCCTAACAGTCAGGAAATTCCCCTCTCGTGAAGACCAAATTCTGAATTTTAAAATATAACCAAAGGGCTTCACGTACTACTTTAAGTCCTACAACTCACAGATTTTGAATCATTAGTTGTTCTTGATACCCTCCAACTCCTAAGGTTACTGAACACCAAAATAAATTCTAGACAGGAAATTTTAAGATGTCTCCACCTACCAAAGCAGTCAAATCCAATGCAATTAAATGGACCAAGCTGATGGGTCCTTGTGACTACTGGAAGTGAAACTGAGGAAATTATATGGAAGACTCTGAATGTTCTGTTTCATTTCCTTACCAAAAAAAAAAAAAGAAAGAAATGAATATTGCCCCACCCCCAAATATATTATAACTGGTTCATTCTTGAAGAAATTTAGTATTATAAAACAAATTATTTCAAGTGCCAATTATGTTATCAACAGTTTCATTTCTTCCCTCAAAATTAATGATTGGGAAGAAAATGATAAATTTTAAGGAAGCATTATTATTCCTTTTAGAAGTGTTAATTTAAATAGACTGAAGAAAAATGTACAACAGCTATTATTAGTAAGTTACACATAATATCAATAGCTATTGTATAAAAACATAAAGTTTCTATGCATGACCTAAATGAGCCAGATTTTACCAATGATTGGAATTGGTACAGTTCAATTCAACAAATGTTTATAGACAGCCTTGCACGTACCAGGCACTGGGCACTGACACTGACAGTACGCTGCTGAATAAGCTCCTGTTCAACCAGCTTACAGTCCCCTGTGGAAATCAGACATACAACAACTGTGACTATTACAATCAGGGAGCACATGAAGCTGAGGGAAAAACATGGTCTTGTTAAGGGGACTGGAGACTGCAGGAAGCCTCTAAACTCTTGCCCACTGCCCCATGAGCAATAATAATATTCCTGTCCATTTGGCTTTACCAAGGTCAGACACATGACCAGTCTATGGCCCATACAACAGGCTGCAATTAGGTTTCTTTCCTTTTGCTCTCTTCCTAGGGGTGTGGACCCAGGTACACTTGGTTCAAGACACATTATCACCATTCTTCTACACAGTGGTGTCCCCTCATCTTATTTATTACCTTTTCACAAGAGAATGCAGGCAAAGGGTTCAAACTTTTGCATTATGTTCCCAACTGAAATTAAGAACAAAGCACCTCCACTGACAGTTGTAGAAAATTACTTGTCAGTAAAAAGTAGAGTTGGCTGCAAGTGTTCTGGTCACACCAATAAACTGTAAGTGCCTGACTGAATTAATCAACAAACAGGAAATTTCCCCACTGCTTTCTAAGACTCACAATGTACAGAACATGTAAACAGTTCGTATACACACCTGTACTATAAAAATCCTCTTTAAAATTCTCCACCTAGAAGTTATATTGCAAGTTCCAGATACTAGAATTACGAAATGAATCCTAAGACTTCTTGAGACCAGGAGAAGAAATTAGGTACCAGAACAGGGATGATGTAGTAGGCTCCTTCTCACTCCACTTCTCAAGACTCAGTACCAATTATTACAGATCCTTCCTTGGGCTTAACTTGGATTTACTGCTGGATCCACCGGAAAGGTTATTAACTATTTCTTAACACCTGGTACACAAACCCTTCTTTCTAGGACAGCCTTAACCAAAACAAACAAATAGGAAATCAATCAAGATTTGACTTCTCATTTTGGGGTCTACCCAAATGGTTAGTGGAATGACTTTTAATTTTCTCCTCTGTAAAACGCACATAGTAATTGTTTTGGAAATTTTAGATTTCAACAACAAAAACTATTGGAAGATAATGAATCATTTACCCAATTATATCACATGAATTCCCTTGACAAAAAAAAATTTAAAAGACAGGTGAGAAATTAAAAATAAAGGGAAGACAGGGTAAAAAGGAAACAAAAAATACACAGAGGAGGATCAAGAGAAAAAAAAAATGGTGCATTAAGTGCTAAGTACTTTTTAGCATTTTAGCACTATCTGATTTACAATGTATACTAATGGTGCTTTTCCATAAGCACGATGGCTCTATAAAATGACTTGTTTGATAATGGGGAAGTAGGACAGGAGGCCCTAAGACAAGTATGCTTAAATTCACAGACCCAGAGCTTTTAACAAATTCTCTTCCAACAGGAAGAGAGTCTAAGATATTACTTCAATGTATGAAAGTCCAAGCAAAAGAAATTCAAGGTTTAAAAAAAAAAAAAAAAAGGAAATAAAGAAAATGAGACACTGATCCACATCAGCCAAGTATTACCAGGAGAGGTAAGAGCAGCTTTTCAACAGAGCTATGCATTACCTTGGTTCTGCCTCAGTAATAAAATAACCAGACACTGGGAAAGAACCAGATGGTAAATTAAAACTCTCATTTCAACCCTTATGTTTGGCATCATGTAGATTCAGTTTATTTTGAATAATTTTTTGAAAGGCACGGATGGGTTAGGGAAATAATATAAATACATATCTGAAACAGAAGACTTTTCCCCCCCAGATTGTTCACTTTGACAGTATCTCTCCCATTTGGCAAAAATACAAGATATTCTCTTAATAAAAGACAAAAGCAAAACACTTCCTTTGCAGTTTTTACACAAATTCTTCTTTTTTCCAAAATTTACGTGGCAAATCAAAATCTAAAGCATACTAGAAAATATTACTTATGTGCACCTGATTATTCAACCTGTGTCTACAATATAGTTTCAATTTGTACTTTTTAGGGTATGGAAAACCACTCAGCTACAGTCGTTTTGGGGTACTAAATTCCATAAATTTTAAATAAGGCAAGTAAAAAGAGGTGGGGAGGTTTAGAACTCCACGTCTCATGGCCTCAACAATAAAAACACATGCCTGGTGTGTACTTAAAAATACAGTATGTGTCACTCACCTCCTTAAATCTCAAAAGTTTCCTTTTTCACCGTAGTCTGTTCCCAAAATGAAGTCAACTATTCATGTCTCTATTTGTGCTTCCCTCCAATAATTCACTATTGATTTCTTCTTTGCAATACAAGACTAGTTTATTAGGATAGCATAGTTTTAACAAAATTATTATAGGTGAAGACAGGGTAATAAAAAAAAAATCACGTTGAGAATGGTAATAGTCAAGAGTTATTACCTTTTCAACCAGAAGAGCTATGACTCTGAATTTGCTGTAACTGTTCCTTCAAGTGGACAATCAGCCTTGGAAACACCTGGATTAAGACCATAACAAGCTATTTTAATGAATTATATCAAGAAACAGTTGCTTTCACCGCCCCAAAGAACATTACAATAATTTTGTGGTACATGTCACACTTTCACTGAAGGAAAAAGCAGCTCTACAGCTGCCCTTGGTGACAACATTTTCCCCTAGTGAAACATGGGTGATAGGACAGCTCTCCGCTAGAACCAATATAAAGTGCTACAGAATCAATTGGCAATAATGTGCCTTTCCAGTGAAACTGGTCTCTGAGAACCCAGGCTGGGAGGCTTGGATGGGATGCCTGAGATTCAGGGTTACCAGGTGGGGAGCAACTTTTTTTAATGACTTCCTGAAAATCAGATGGTGAACTGCATTTCTTCTCAAAGGATGGCATATTCTCATGGAAAATGAAATTAGCTGTGTGACCTCAGGCAAGTTACTCTGGCATCTTTCAGAATGGGTTTATCTACAAACTAGAGAAAATGATACTTAAATGTCTCAGGGGAATTGTAAGGATTAAAAGAGAAAATGTGTGCAAACCAGCCAGCACTGTCTGGCACAAAGAGTTGCCCCCAGAATATCACTTCTCTTCCTTTCCCTTCCCCTCCTTTCAAGAAAAAAAAGGGAAAAGGCAAAAGGCAAGTAACTAAACAACTTGGTTAGATTCCAAATTCTTACCCAGTCATCACCACTTCTTAAAAAAAAAAAAATCACAGGTTTGAAATCATTACTTTTTATTATAAAAATTGATTTCATTGATGTACAAAATCAGAATTTTGGAATTGAAGATACTCTACCCCTCTCATTCTACAGAAGTTATTACTCAAAGAGATAAAAGGACTTTCTTTTTACCTATATCATATGTTGATACCTAAACTAGTAAAATAAACTTGAAATAACAAAATACAAAAATCTATGTTTTTCAATAATCAAACCTGAGCCTACATGACCCATTGTGCAAATATTCCCTTTAGGGGGGAAAACTGTATGGTGATTAATTCCTTTTGAGGATATTTCTAACTTCCCATTTGGAGTGTTTCATATATTTCCAAATACATTTTCTTAATATCCTCCACCTTCTTCTGTCCTCCCTCTCTCCTTCCCTTAATTTTTCTTCCAATGTACAAGTCTACTCCTCCACTGAAGATTTACTATAAACTCATAAATTCAGGAATTAAAAAAACTTAAGGTAGTGT
This sequence comes from Glaucomys volans, assembly GCA_020662805.1. Classification (NCBI taxonomy): domain Eukaryota; kingdom Metazoa; phylum Chordata; class Mammalia; order Rodentia; family Sciuridae; genus Glaucomys; species Glaucomys volans. Next base: position 135,029 of record JAJEJO010002355.1, read on the forward strand.
GCTTTTCACCATCCAGTTACCATCCCTTAAACACTTCATCTGTCTCAATTTCTAGAGATTCCTCAAGAGAGAAGTCCCATTTTTATTCTGAACTTCTAATTCTTAGATTTTATAGTGCCCTGTTACATGCCAGGATCTTACCTACACTGGGTCATCAAATACCACAATATTATAATACTATTCTCATTTTAAGACTGTTTTAAACAAAATTTCCTACCTTATTACTGCAATGCTAAATTAGCATCTGACTTTTTTAATGCAGTAAACAGTGAACATGTGTACACTTGTTTAGGCAAATTCAACAATTGAAAGCATATAACCGTAAGCTACTTTAGCCACTATGTGACTTAACTAAGCTTTTCCCTTTCTATCTAAAGCTAATCACCAGCCTTCATCCAGTCCCCTCACACAGCTAATAAAGAATATAAAGTAAAATAACAAAGAAAACTACTAACAACACAAGCTCCAAACTCCTTAGTTCCTGAGTTGTCCTCAATGCCTTACAGGAGATGCAAACTACAGGTTTGAAAACAAGGAGTAGCCCTGACTATCATTTAACAGATGACTGAGAAATGACTTTCTTAATTAGAAGTCCAAGGGTGAAAGACTCCTTTCCCCCAAAGCTCTGAATAAACACCAGCACCGGGTCAATCAGAGTTGTCCTGTCCCAATGGTATCTTAAGCTGATGACTCAAATTCCTAGCAGACTTCTAGTTTAATATTTCTTGAAACCTTAGGCTTAGTCACACAAATATAAGGCAAATAAGGATCTCTTCCTTTCATCCTTAAAGGTAGTTCTGCTCAACAACACAAAATTAAAGAGGCAAGATTGATTTTAATTTAGAGCTTTTATTCCCTGAGGTATTAAAAAAATAAAATTTTTCTGGGGACAGTGAACCATGGTAAGCTTGTAGTTTCAAACACAACTGTTAATCCTGTAAAAAAAGCATTTCTATTTCCAAGTGTCTTAACAAAACCCTTTTTTAACCCAGCTCTATTAACTGAGAGTAGAAGTAAGGGTGGGAAGGAGAGAGGGAGAACAGATGAATGGACAAATGCTGTAATCATCTTTCCAGTTAAGTTTCAACATATGCTGATGTTCTTCTTAAAATAATTTAAACCAAAACAAATAAGATGTGTCCTAATTTCTTTAACAAATAATTATCTATACCATCATCTTCAAGAACATATCATCTTAAAACCTGGCACAGTTTTTTGTTGTTGTTTTTTTAATTCAAGGTTACTAGGTATACAGTGGGGATCCTTCTTTCTATAACCTCAAAGAATGATTTTTTTCTCCATTTTTGAGTTGCCAACCTTCAAAATTCTTCAAATCTGTTTCTCATTTATTACTGCTAGAGTTCAAGGCTAAATATCCTTTGCATGATTCAAGGTATTGATTTGAACAAAATTCTAATACAATGGTAAAAGGTTATCACATTTTTAAAATGTCCTTCTGTCTTATGAATTTAAGGAAAATTATGTTTCATTTGTATTGATAGACTATAATACCACAGGTTTTGTAATGCTTTACTTGTAATAGTTGCAAAAAAGCATGAGTTCAATTTGAATTTCAAGGTTCTATAATATTTACTATAACAGTTTTAAAAATTAGTGTAACTCTCTACTCCTCTCAGGAACTGAAAGAAAACTTAAAACTACCTTTCACACCTATAGCAAAGTGAAAGCGTTCTTCTAAATAAACTCCAATCTTTAGAACCCTACATATTTCAGTATCCATCAGATCAAAGCTTAAATTTCAAGGAAAAAAATAGATGTACAGAAATATAATAGAGAGTAAGATCACAGGTCTCTTTGGTCTCAATTTTCCCCCTACCTTGAATAATAAGATATTGTGCTCAGAGAAAGGTTCTTTCTGTAGTTGTTTATCAAATTATCTTTATTAAGAGTTCCCATAGGGGCTGGGGTTGTGGCTCAGTGGTAGAGCACTTACAGAGAAAGTGTGGGGCGCTGGGTTCAATTCTCTGTACTACATATAAATAAATGAATAAAATAAAGGTTTATCAACATTTAAAAAATTTTTTTTAAAAAAAAGACTTCCCATAGAAGAATTAGCCAGTTAACCATCCAAACCTCAGCACTCCCAATTGTTTTTCATGTTGACAAAGATCCCTGGAAAACTACAGATCTTAAAAGAATAAAGAAAAAGTGACCTAATACTCATTCATTTTTTTTTTCAACTCCCGGTTCCATTATGGTACCCATTTTTTATCCTTTATATTGGATATACTTGAGACATTCAAAAACAAAGTGTGCACATGCACAAATGAGCTACTTGTCATTTCCCTCCCTCAAAGGACCACTATTTATATACTATTGCTGGCCTCATAAAATATAGTATTTATATAATATTGCATGTATAATATTTATATAATATTGCTGGCCTCATAAAAGGGAATCCATTACCATCAGCAATTCATGTCCCTGCTTCAGCATCAGATGCAAACAGGATAGGGAAACAAGATCTCTCTCCTCCATTTACTTTTTGTTCAGTCCAACCTCTGGACATAATCCTCAGCTCCATTCCACTGGCCTGCAGGCTTCATCATCTGACACTCCTGGTTTTCACCTTCTCAAGTCTTGGTGACCATCCTAGTATAATATTTCTGATTGTTGTGTTATCTAAATCCTACTGAATGAGTTTGCTCCTCTCCCACCCTCACTGTCCCCTGAAAGGACTACAACTTAAGGAAATGAATCCTGAACAATTTAAATCAGACTAAAACTCCAACATCCTGAAATTCAACCAACTGTATTCTGTTGGAAATGTTTTCTTTTCCATAGTAGTTAAGATTTTTTTTTTTAAATAAAAACATTTTTTCCAGTCGGAAGAAATAAGCACGTTGGGCTTTGTTAAGAACAGCGAATGCTTTTTCTTCAGTCATTACTCATGCAAAAATAAATTGTTATTTTAAAAAACAAAATCCACTTGATTGTGTATCAATCACCTCAAAGGGCAGAAGAAGAAAGTACATGAGTAAAAATACTTTGTTCCACTACAGACAAAAAGTGAAGCTACAAACTAAGCCAATTGTCATGGAAGAGAAGAAAACATCCAAAGATGTAGAAGCTGTTTACTTTAGAGAAGAGGAAGGTGAGAGAGGAAAGGGGGAAAAGAAACCAAACTCTTCTCTTTGAGCCTACACTTTAAAGATTGTGTCAAACAATCTAAAGTCTGAAAAGCAAAATTAACCCCATCACAATTTAAATAACTTTCTTGATAAAAATTAGATGTTTTAAACTTAATTCAAACAGAATTATCTTTTAACTTGATACACATAACCATTATTGCCTTTCCAGAACACTCAAAACAATCTTTATGTTTTAAAATTAAAAACCTAATTCCTTTACATTCATATATCCTAAGCCACTATGATTTAAAATTACTTGTCCATCATGGTATCCTAGGGCTAGTATGCATGGAATCTGCACAATCAGTAATAACCTTCTTCCTAGCAAGCCAAGGATGGTGTATCTCCTTATCTTCCTATTTGTTCCATTAGATTGACATATTTTGCCTCATCTGTCACCTTTCATAAAACTCTGCTTTCAGAGATGAGTTAATTCATTTTTAGTTGTCCTCAATGTTCTAAAATAGTGATGTTTGACAGAATTAATACGGTGCTCTAGTTCTCTCTGTTCAACTGGTATTTAATTAAAGATCTTGGAGGCCATCTTTCTCTCAGACTACACTTTAAAGAAGGAACATTACTTCCTCCTTGGACACTCTGATAAGCCACATGGCAAGAAAGCTGCCTCCCTAAGGTCTTCCATTTAGCAGATTGCTTAACTACACATAAACTACCAGAAAAATAGATAACCATTTTATTTAAGACAGATTTCACTCTAACATCTCTGAACCATAACTCTAGTATAAGCTAACATTTTCTCTAATCTCCTCAGTTTCCAGAATTTCTATAGTTTTAATGCTCCCCTATATTTTTATCAAAGCATTTGTTCTACTTGGACTTCAAAAAGATCTAATGGCATTTAATTTGTAAGATATCTTGAATATCTAATAACACAGAAAATGTTTAAGCAGTCAGAGTTATCTTGGAGCATGAGCTGAAAATTCCTTTTTAAATTCTTTTGAATTAATATCTTTTGGAGAATAGCCCACTCAACTTGGTATGTCATGATTTTCTATTCTAAAGGTGGCATGTATAATTTAAATTGGCACTTGCTATTTATTACTTAAATCATTGTTCTCTTGGATGGCCTTTCAAAAGCCTGCGTTTCCTAATCATTTTTTCACTATATCAGACCACAAGAGACATGTCAATTTAAGCAAACTTCAAGAGCAATAAACTAACAAACAGACTCTAGGTGGTGGTATAGGTTATTTTTTTTTATCACAATGTTTTCTGCAAGAGACAGAAGGGCCTTTAGCCTCTTCTACAGATGTCTTTATTGTGAACTCACTATGTTTTAAGATGTTTAAATTAGGAAAATCCAAGTTCTATAAAGTTTGAAGATGCATGTAAGAAGTGGTTTTAAGTCAGTCAAGTCTTCCCATAGGCATTAAGTCTGACTTTCAGCTACCTCAAAGGCACTGTAACGAACTCATTTGTGCAAAAACAGGAAAAGTCCTTTTAAAAAAATATATACATACATGTACTATACTCACACATCTAGGGCATTTCTAAGGATAAATTTGGAAAGTAGTTTTTCTCCACCAAAGTATGAAACAGCTTCAAGTAACCAATCCCACAGACTGCAGGGCAGTAGCTGCTTCATTGATTGACTCTCCTTCTTTGTCTCTAGGAACTAAGTCCAGACAGAGAAAGTTAACTATTGGTGATGCAGCCACTGCTCCCTGAAAACATTTAAACTCTATGGACATTACCAAACCGATAGGCAAAAACAGAACAACTGACTTAGAACTTGAAAAACATGTCAACAGCTCCAGGCAGCAACTCATACTTAGGGGCCAGGCAGATGAAGCACCATTTTGTTTAAAAAATGTATTTATTTCACTGTCTCTTCAACAAAGGTAGCAAACTGATGATTAAACATTGAATAATCTCATCTGGAAGATGCCACCCACTTGCTAAACCTATGATTCACTAATAAGCAGGTTCAGTGCAATTCATAAAGAATGAATTACCAAAGCCCCTGGCTTCACGAGTTCCCCCAAGAAATACAAAGTGTATTTACCATATGTGTATGTAACCCCATAATTAGTTTTACTTTGGACACCTACAGATAGCCTCTCCTTTTCTAGTTTTTCCTTCACAATTCCACACTTAAAACACTTATATTACCGGAGACAAACTCCAACCCAGTTCCACCGAGTTAAAAAGTTCTTAAACCTAAGAAAGCCTTAATGTTTCCCAAATAAAACGTCCCATTAAAAACTTTTTTTAACGTAGAAGTATTCGTAATTCTGCTCTTTCTTTTTTTTTTCTAACTACCTTCGGCATCCAATTAAATTACTAACGTGATAGAACATAGAAACTCCTGGAATGCTTCAGAGATCAACATGTGTCAGACTCCCAGCTTATCCGCCTCTAAAACACAGTTGATTCCTTTGTTCCTTCAGACTGGACACCAACTCTTGATTTAAAATTTGAGAACTACTTTGGAAAAGATGGAAAGTCTGTAGAAATATTTCCACTAAACCCTTCCTAAAACTACAATACTCAATAGTAGTGAGGACCCAGAGGAGAGAAGCAGCCTCCCGGACTTTAACCGGGCTCACCCTACACGCCAGCCGATTCCTGGCTCCGGGGTGGAACGAGGGCCGAGGCCTCGGGTCCAGGGAGCCTCGCCCTCAGGAGGCGACGAGCAAGTGCCGGCAGGCCGGGCCTCAGGCTGAGAGCGCTGTCCCTTTTCCAATTCACTTTTCCTAGTCTGGAATCGCCTGGCACAGAGCTGGGAGGCACCCGAGCGAAAGGCGGGAGCTGTGCCCGGCGCCACCCAGGACGCTGCTGGGCAGCAGGACCGGCAGCCGCGCGGCGAGAAGCGCCCGGGACTTGGAGCCACGGGGACACCGGAGCGGGGCGCGACCCCAGCCCAGTGACGCGGCCACCCCAGTCGTCCCGGCGCAGGGCGCACACGACACTCGGCGGCAGCCCCTCGGCCCAGGGCTGGCACGCACGGGCGGGCGAGCCCCGGGCTAACTCCACAACTTGCGGCACGGCTGCCCGGACCCCGAGTTCCCGAGGTGATCAAGACCCAGGAGGAGAGGCGGGATTTCCCCGACTACCATTCCTCGCCGCCGCCGAGCCCTCCCCGCCGCCTGCGTTCGCTCCCCTCCCCGGCTGCGCTGCCCTCGCCGCCCCGACGCCCTCGCGGCCCTGCGGGCCAACGCCAGCGCCGCCGCGGGCCGCGCTCCGAGGCCGTTTCCGGCGGCGCCGGCGGCCGCTCCTCTGAGTTCCCCCAGGCTGCGGTCGCCACTCACCCGAGGCCGCCGCGGCTCCGAGCCCCCGGCTCCTCCAGGCTCACTCCACGAAGGCGCCCCGCCGCCCCGTCCTTCCCCGCCGCCCGGCTAGCTCTTCCCTCCGACCAGCAGCGCTGCCGAGCGCAGCGGCGGACGCGAGGCCACTGGCGGGTGCGCGCGGGCGGGCGGGCGTGGGGCCGGGTCGTCCCTCCGCCTTCGCCGCCGCCGCCGCCTCCACCGCCGCCGCCTCCCGAGTTCGGGGCTCTGCTGCAATGTCTGCGAGGCTGACTTTGAGCGCCTCGCTCGCCGCCCGCCCGCAGCCGCGCTCCTCCCTCCGCCGCTGAGTCCGCCGCGGCCCAGTCCCTCCCCTCGCCGCTCCACGCCATTCAGCTCTTCAGCCAAGTTTCTTAACCCTTTTTTCCCCTCCCTCCCATTGTCACCCAGGCCGGAGGAAGCCTCTCGGGTCCCAGCGCTCGCGTGAGGTGCGGAACCCCTTCTATTTTTTTTTTTTTTTTTCCTTCTTCCTCTCCCGCCCCACGGATGGCCCGCCAGGGCTTCAGGGCCCAGAGGTAGCGAGAGGATCGGGAGAGGTGGGTGCTTGGCGCGCCCGAGCCGTCCTCTTTGGGTCCTGGCTCTGTCCAGCTGCCTGGACAGCTCCTCCCTGGGGGCCAGGGGATGCTTCTCCTTACCCAAGCCCGAAGGCACGCGTTTGGGGACGGCGTGGGATCCGGGCCCCCTAGACGCTCCGGGGTCCCCGCCTGGGTGCTGGCGCCTTAAGTGTCTCCCTCCTCCGTTTCACCCCACAACACGCGTTCTCTTGGCTCCCTTTCACCCAGCCCCCAAACCCCCCTCCCCTTGTAATCTGTGTCCTGCTTTAGTCTTGGGGTACGCGGGCACTATATCGCTAGGTCACTTCCAGCACACGCACAGCACCCGCTAGGCACCCAGTAACCAACGTGGAGTACTCGGAGAGCAACTAGGAAGGAGACCTGAGGAGTGCCCGCTCAAGCTCCCTGGACGGACGTAGGACCCAGGAGCAGGGTTTATCTTCTGCTGCTTTGTCACTGCGAAACCTCCAGCGGAGTCCGCCAGCCAATCTACACCAACCCCGGGAAGGATCTGACCCAACAAGACAAGGCAAAAGGAACAGGGCTGCCACTTTTTCAGCAGCTCTCCTCGGTTCGGTATCCGAGTAAGAAATAACAATTACATCACGAGGCCAGGGCGGCTGCGCTGCGAAGCCTCTCGGTTTCCTGCAGCCTGATCTCGCTGAACCCGCCTCTAAATTGGGGGGGAGGGGGCTACGGATTGGTGAAGCGAGAAAGTGGAGGGAGGAGAGAATCCTACGAAACCACAATTTCCTCTTCTCCTTGTATTTGCAGTTTTAAAAAATCGTATCCTCAGCGCCCCCCAAACATCTAAGTAGAACTATTAACATCCCCTCAGCACCTCCCAGATGTCAGGTTTCTTTTTGACTCCAGCATCTACCATTTGGTAGCTCGCCATGAAAAAAAAATTACCCCGGGGAAATGAGTTCCGTTGCCGAAATTGTTTTTTGCTTGACACAAAAACGCTGAAGTATGGCTTGGTCTCCCCCTAAACTCTGAAATGGCATGCCTGTGTTAAAACACTTACTAGATAAACGAGTGGATGAGATACTCCATTCTTAATATGCAGGTGTTCAAATGCTCAAGCATTTGATGCCATTCGGAAATAGAGTTGCTAGTGCACTTAAAAAACAAAAATTATCCAAGTCATAAAACTGTATTCTATGCCTGTTATGTAATGGCTGTGTTGTGCATTTAAAATTTCATTTAACCTTTAAAAATATGAATGACTTTTGAAATGCCTTCTCAGTCTTGAAAGCAGTTTTTCAAATTCTTAATAAATTCAGCTCCTGGCACAGTCCTGGGCACATGGTAGTTATAGTTTACTTAATGGTGATGGCACATTTTTAAACACTTTACATCACCCTAGTGATTCAACTGTGCAATCTGTTGCCATCTAATATAGTTTAAACCTCATATAAAAACATATTATTTGCATATACCACAGTTCGAAATCTGCTTAAGGCAAACGAGTAAAGGCTGCTATTCTATGGTGCGTCATTATCCAGGATTGATACAAAGCAAAGTAGCCCAATTAAATGATCAGCATAATTGGAGCTTGGCCCTTTGAGGTGGGGGTGTCAGACTTCTGGTTTTTGTTTGTTGTTTTTTTTAAACTGTGTTATACAAAGATTTTCTAAAATGTGTCTATTTTCTTACACAGTGTATTCGATTCATTTATCATTTTCTTGAAAATTCAGTGTCAGTTTCATTAAAAATAATTAAAGGTTGTAGTGGACTCAAGAAATACTTTGATTTTCTATTCCTTCCCAAGTGTTAAGGACTCTCCCAGGAGGTCTATAAGCTATAAATTGCTGTCTTGAAGACCTCCAGGATGCTGTAACTTAGTGATGATCTCTGCCTTTTGAAGTTCTTCCCCACCTTCACCCCTACCCCTTGACTGACAATCTGGTGTCCTTTCTTTGTTAACAGTGTTGTTGCATTTAGCATTGGCAGTTTCTATTCTGGCCATAGACTGGTAATACAGATAGCCTCACTTGTCACAATTCTGTCTAAAGTAAAATGAATGGGTTTCATATAAGGGAATGAAGTGCTCAAACAAAAGAGTAAGGCTCATGGACCTTTGTGTAGAGACTTTGGAATGGCTATTTGAACTCTCAAATGTTGATTTTAAGAGCATCTTGTTTCTTAACCAACTTTGGATCATTGAGATTACCCACCAAGTCAAGTATTGGTACTGCCTTCCAACATTAGTGTTAAAATCCACTGCCATATGTTAGATGGCTTATCAAAACTGCTCATTTATCAATTTATCTTCTCAACCTCAGAAATACAATCATTGAAATCCTGAACTCTTTTTGATAGTACATTAGTTTTAAGTCAATTTTATATCTCTTGCAGAGTTCATCTTAATCATGTTGATTGTGTAGACTCTTCTTGTTCTTTGTTTTTTTAAAAAATCAATACCTAAATTTCCAGCCTAAGAGAATCATTGCAAAGATATTGAAACACATATGTAATATAAGAATGTCTATACATTCTTGTATTTTGAAACCAATTCCCATTTGAACCATTTGTGATGAGAAAAAGATGTCATTCAGTTTGTGTACTTAAATATGTAAGTATTGTTATTAGCCAGTGATTTTTGTGGGATCAGATCCTTTATTTCAGGCTCAGTATTCTTGTCACAAAGATTTAGTCTGGGAATGATATACTTTTGATGTGTTTTCTAAGTCTCTCCTGTATGGCATTTTCCAGACCATTTTGAAACTGTGTATTTGCTTGTCGGTATCCTATCCCACTCTAAAACGTGAGCAGTACAGACACAGTGTCCATTTCTCTCTTACTCACTTTTGGATATCTCCAACCACCTATCCTTCTGGTCAGGAAACAGGAGCCAGGAGGTAGATATTGGCCAAGATGCTCTAAGCCCCGAGGACAGAGTATTTCTGTTTGGGGTATGGATGTGGGGAGAAGGAGTTCAGAAAACAATTTACAGGCAAAATAGTGCTTTAGCTAGCTATTAAAAGGAAATAATTTGCCAAGTAGGCAGAGTGGGAAAGGGGTTTCTCTGGAGAGAATATAGACCATTGAACAGTAGAGAGGTGTGAGAAAACAAAAATATGAATTGAAAATGATTGAACCCACATTATACACTGTAGAATGAACTATGACACCTGAGGGGAAAAGATGTGTATAATTGATTGTATGCAAATGGAACCCCAGTAACTCCAGAATAGTTTTGCTATTAATGTCTCTTGAGAAGTGCTGTTCAATAAAAACAAAGTGGACAAGTGTGAGCTACATGAATCATTTAAAATTTTCTAGTTGCCACATTTTAAAAAGTTGAAGAAATAGGTAGTATTAATTTGAATAGTGTATTTTAATTTATCCAATATATCCAAAATATTTCAATGTGTGTATAACATAAAAATAGTTAATAGGACATTTTACATTATTTTATTCTTTACAAGACAAAACCTTCAAAATCCAGTGTCTTTATACTCAGAACATCTTGATTGAGACTAGTATACAAGTGCTCAGAAGCTACATGTGGTTGCTGACTACCATATTGAGTAGGGCAGCTCCAGATAACTTAATGTATGAAATCTGTAATATGATAGTCAAAGAAAATTTTCTTAAAATGAAAAGCTGAATCTTATGAAGTAAATTTTGTGTCAATTACCAGTGTTAAACTATACTATGTTAAAAAGCCCACTTTTGTATGTTGAGGCTTTTATACCAATTAGAGAATCAGCAAAGTTTACATTTTATGTACTGTGTCTTCATTAACCATACTGTAGTTACAACTACTCCCATCTTATTAACTCTGGTGGTGGACTGTAAATGTAAACTGTCTTTATGGCAGAAATAAAATGCTATAAATTTTGGGTTGAATAAGCTTTAAAAAAAAGTTCAAAAACACAAAACTACCTCTATGCTAGTTACTGTCTAGCATCTTCCAAATTGTAGAAGCCCAGGGAATTGCTTCTTAATTCCTTCATGCCACTTACTGTGGACAACAAAATCCACCCGGCCTTTGTTTGAGGCAGTCACTTGTCTGAAGCTACAGCAGTAAGGCTGTGCAGCAGCTCCCTCAATACTGAGATAGGTCTAAGGAACCAAAATGAAGATATTTAGACCCATGGTCTGCAGGTTACTGTGTAATTTCCCCTAATGAGATTGGAGCCTTTTTATTTTCAGTGGGACTTGGGTACCAAGGACTGGCAAAACCAGGGCATTCAATTTCTACACTAAAATGAATCCTGAAAACTAGATCAAAAAAAAAAAAAAAAGATCTGAAAATGATTGCATACAAGCAGCTGAAAGTGTGCAAAAGAAAAAAAACGGCAAATACTTCAATGAAACACAAATATAGATGATGCCTTCTCATTCCTTGTCCAAACAAATATCCAGAATGGATAAGGAGTCCAAAAAGCCAAGAAATCCCAATGAAGCAAGGAAATTCTGTCATTTCTGATGACATGTCAGTTTAACATGTCCAAACGACTAAACACAAATATTGCATGGATCTTAACCTTCTATGTAGAAACGGGGCACGTAGCTCTCATTAAAGTGGTCTTGTCGAAAATGAAGACAAGTTCTTTTTTGTGATTTCACCAACATACATATATATTATGAATCAATTCAGCAAAAAATGGATCCTGTTAATATTTGAAGATTTTTTTTCAGATAGTCTTCAACTAAAGCAAAGTACATATCTGTGTTTCCAAATTACTCAGGGTTCTGTAAGGAGGAGAGCTATAAAGAAACATGATGTATATGTTTGCTATTTGTGCAATTGTTTGACTAAAAAAATAGACTTAGACACTGACATGCCTGTTTTAGATTTGTTTACTTAAGAAACACAAAAATTTTACATGTCTTTTCACAACATCAAACCAAAAGTATCTTCTCCCTCAATACACATATATATATGTGTGTGTGTATATATACATATATATATATATATATATATATATATATATATATATATACATATTCTTGAGCACATGGGACCATGTACTCACACACCCCTAACTGTCATACAATTCAATGGAGAAAGTAGGTAGGCTTTATAACAAATGATGCAGGGACAACTGGTTATACACATATAAAAGGACGAAACTGCAATCCTTCTTCCTACCATATGCACTCACTCAAAATGGACCAGATATCTAAATATAAGAACTAAACTAGAAAACTCTTTGAAGAAAATATAGCTGTAAGTCTTCAGGACTTTGTGGGCAAAATCTGTGATATGACATCAAAAACACTAGTGGCTAAAGAAAAAAATAGGTAGATTGGACTTAGATCGAATAATGGATACCATCAAGAATATGAAAAGGCCAGGCATGATGGCCTATACCTGTAATCCTTGCAGCTTGGGAGGCTGAAGCAGGAGGATCTTGAGTTCAAAGTCAGCCTCAGCAACTTAGCGAGTCCCTAAGCAACTTAGCAAGACCCTGTTTCAAAATAAAAAAGGCTGGAGTTGTAACTCAATGGTAAGGCACCCCTGGGTTCAATCCTCCATACCAACAAAACAACACAACAAAACAGAAGGCTATTTACCTTTTGCTGCCCTGGTCTCCCTCTTTGGTTTTCCAAATGAACAGGTATGCCCTTGTTTTCATTCATGGAAGAGGTTCACTGCCTTCTCCAAGGGAAAAAGATCTAAGTCTCATCCCAGTTTGGCATCAAATCTACTGCCCAAGATTCCTGAGTGTTATGGGGTCCTCTCCAGGAGGCCCAGATTGGGGTTTCCTGTAGACTGCTGATCAATAAATGACAGACATATTTTCAACCACGGGCACATTTAGGTTTTCAGTTGTGAAGAAGGAACAGAATCATAGCATTAACCGTGTCTATTTGGAAAAGGGAGAACTAATCACCATTCCATAGTAATTATCAAAACCTACTAAGCAGGAATAGCCAGGACTCCCTGTCCTAGCATTGCAGGAATTTCTTTGGTTGACCAAACTGGTAGCCCTTGATTTTTTTTCTCTTGAATGTTCTCTTTTTGCCTTGCCATTGTCATTTCTGGATCTGCCCTTGGGAAGTTCAACTTGACAGTTTTCCTTAGCAAATATATTGAAGGAAGGCACTGGAGAGGATAACTTTCCTGAAGACTTCAAGGATTTTAAAATATTGCAACACAGGATGGTTTTAGCAATCACCAACTGTTGCAGACAAAGTTCGAGATTTCTCTGAGAAGCCAATATCTTCAGACATGTAGGAAGCTTGATTTGTTTCCATTTCATTCCATGTACAAGCTACCATTGTTGAAAGCCTTGCCAGAAGTGGTTTTCAAGCCTGCAGATTCTCAGTTTTTATTTAATAGTCTCCGTACTCCGCCCATCCTTCTGGCCCTTAAATTAATGGTGGCTACCTTGAGATCATCTGAAATAATAGCCTTGGGGTGGGGGGAGGCAATTCAATTTATCACCTCCTGCCTGCAATATCACTGCTGCTTTATGACAACGCAAGAGTCTTACCTCCTGCTAAGCCTGCAGTTTCATGGCCACAGCTTAAAATGTCTTCAATTTTAGGTACAGAGCAGATGACTTTTAACACTCCAAGGCCCAAATCACTGGTCTCTTCATCAGAATAGTTAGCAGGCATATGCAGAGAATACCTTCTTTAGTCAATCTTTGCTTCCTTCCACCTCTGCTTTCAGGATTTTTGTTTCTAATCAGAATTCATCTAACTCAGAAGATTCTGCTGAAAATAGCAAATGTGAACTACCACCTTACCAACATTATGAATTTTGTCTACTATTTCCCTACTATAGCACCTTTCAGCCTGTTTTTTAAGGTAAGCAATTAACAGCCTAACCAAATATTTTACTACCTACCACATGAAAAGTGGAATTTCATCATTCACTGCCCAACTACTTCCACTAAATCAGTGGATCTGTAACATGAAGCATCCATTCCATTTCTGGTACCAATTACTACATTGGCAATGGTGCTTGGTTGCAAGAAACAAAATTCCTTCTTGCTAATTTAAGCAGCAATGGGATTATTATAACATGGTAGATATATAACTTCTGCTGAGACTCAATCACCAGGCTTGTACTAAACATGGGAGAAATGTCTAGCTACACAAAGGGTCTGTCAAGTGGAAACTCCACCCAACATCTGTCACCTAGAACTAATGAAGACACTAGGACCTGCATTACAACTCTACAGAACTAAAAACCTCAACTACCTCACTTGCCAAACAGTGCTGTAGATTTTGCCTCAGTGTGTTACATATGTGCCTCTGGGAAATCAGTTTCCCTGCAAAACCTTAGTTTCAACTAAGTATGAGAATTATATGTAACATTCAGCTTTCCAGCCTCTAGAAATCAGGAAAGCACAATAAGGGATTTGATAGTTGTTCAGTGTGTCATTCTGCAGTATCTGTCACAGTGGTCAAAGGTTTATTTCTGAGTTTTAATTATATTTTAATTAATATTCTGAAATTTGAAGAAATAATGAAAACATTTATAGTAAAATTAATAAATAGCATGAAATAAATTGACTTATTATGTTTCCCCTTCTCTTTAGGATTCATTTTTTTCTTTCATTTTTTTGTGTTGCTATTTTAGTTTGTTTGGCCTATCTTTATATTTTAAAGTCATTAATAACATTTCAAAAATGTTTTATATATATGTTCCTTCCTGCAGATGAATAAACTGCTCAGTTAGCTCCTACACTTTTCTATTCTAATGAGGGGCATTCCTTTTTTCCAAGCCTTTCCCCAGGGGAGACATAGGGAGTAGACCATGGTGTGGGGCCATAATGGAACTGGTAAGTGTGCTGAGGATCAGGACTGTCTGATGGCAAGAGAAAAATCTAATTTGGAGCTTAGCATGGGTCAAAATCAAGGGGGAATGCAAAATCAAGTATCCAGTAGATTGGTCTTTGTGTCTTCTATTCTGTTCCATTGGTCTACCTGTCTATTTTGGTGCCAGTACCATGCCATTTTTGTTACTATTGCTCTATAATAGGGTTTAAAGTCTGTTATTGTGATACCTCCTGCATCATTCTTCCCACCCAGGGTTGCTTTGGCTATTCTGGGTCCTTTGTTCTTCCAGATGAATTTCATGATTGCTTTCTCTATTTCTATGAGGTCAGAATAGAAGACACAGAGACAAACCCACCTAAGTACAGTTATGTCATCCTAGACAAAGGTGCCAAAACATGCAATGGAGAAAAGATAGCCTCTTCAACAAACTGTGCTGTCAAAACTGGAAGTCCATATGCAGTAAAATGAAATTAAATCCCTATCTCTCACCCTGTACAAAACTCAACTCAAAATGGATCAAGGATCTAGGAATTAGACCTGAGACCCTTCACCAAATAGAATAAAAAGTAGGTACAACCAGTGAAACAATAGCTGTACTCCATTTGTGTTCAATGAATCAATAAGTAAATAAAAAAATAAATAAATAAATAAATAAAATTAAAAAAAAAAAAGTAGGCCCAAATCTTCATCATGTTGGCTCAGGACCAGACTTCCTTAACATGACCCCCAGAGTGCAAGAAATAAAGCAAGAATCAATAAATGCAATGGATTCAAACTAAAAAGTTCTTTCTCATCAAAGGAAACAATCAATAATGTGAAAAGAGAGCCTACAGAGTGGGAGAAAATCTTTTCCACACACACTTCAGACAGAGCGCTGATCTCCAAAATTTATAAAGAACTTAAAAAACTTTACACTAAAAATGCAAAGAACCCAATCAATAAATGGACTAAGGAACTGGGCAGACATTTCACAGAAGAAGATATACAGGTGATTAACAAATATGTGAAAAAGTGCTCATCATCTCTAATAATTAGAGAAATGCAAATTAAAACCACCCTAAGATTTCATCTCACTCCAATTAGAATGGCTATTATCAGGAACACAAGCAATAATAAGTGTCAACGTGGATGTGGGGAAAAAGGCACACTCATATGTTGTTGGTGGAGTTGCAAATTGGTGCAGCCACGCTGGAAAGCCGCATGGAGATTCCTCAGAGAACTTGGAATGGACATACCATTTGACCCAGCTATCCTACTCCTCGGTTTATACCCAAAGGTATAAACTGGATACTTTTTAAAGGATCCAGTAGAAAATCAGCATATTACAGTGATGCAGCCACATCAATGTTCATAGCTGCTCAATTCACAATAGCTAGATTGTGGAACCCACCTAGATGCCCTTCAATAAAGAAACTGTGGAATATATACACAATGGAATATTACTCAGCCATAAAGAAGAATAAAATTATGGTATTTGCTGGTAAATGGGTAGAATTGAAGAATATCATGCCAAGTGAAATAATCCAAGCCCCAAAAACCAAAGGCCAAATGTTTTCTCTGACAAGTGGATGAGGATACCTAAGGGAGGGAAGGGGTGGCGGGAGGTGGGGACAAGAGAAGAAAGAAGGAACTTTGGATGGTGTAGAGGAAAATGGGATGGGAGTGGGTGGGGGAAGGAACAATAGTAGACTGAGACAGACAGTATTACCCTATGTATATGTAAGATTACATGAATTGTGTGATTCAACATTGTGTACAACCATAGAAATGAAAAGTTATACCCCATTTGTGTACATAAAAAGGTAGAAAAATACTGTCATGTATAACTAAATATAAAAGATAGAAATAAAAAAGTAAAAAAAAATTTTTTTAAAGTATACAGTAGAAAGAGCAAGACCCAAGGTTTCTAAAGCACAAGAAGTATTATTTTAGATTGTAAAATGAATAATAACTTATCCAAGGACCATTAAACTTGGATAAATTTTGCATTAATTTTTTTCATTATATTCTAGCTTTTGGAAAGTTGACTAACACTATTAGCCAGTGCCCTGTGTATTGATCTTGTTGGAATATGAAAAATACACTTATTCTTAGATAGGCTCTGTGGGTTGTAAGGCAGAGAGGCTAATGTCAATTTACTTTTTTTTTTTTTAAAGACATTTCTAAGGTATAAAACTCATGGATCTGGAGGAAATGCTACCCCATCAGTACTCAGGAGACCATAACTTTTCACCCTGGTGCTCCACCAATAATGTGCCTTGGTCCTTTATTTACTCAGACCTCTGTTTATTGGTTAGGTCTTCAAAAAGAAAGTTTGATTGACTATTGACCAACCAATGGACTGCTTATTTTATGGGCAGATTTTCAGGCTGGTCTCATCAGCCATTCCCAGTGGAGGTGAGGAAAAGTTCACTTAGTACAAAGGATTGACATTCCCAAGCCTGTGAATAGGGCCAGTCAAACTTGAAGGGTAAGATGGGTGTGGAAGATCCATAAACCAATGTCTGGAGTACAGTCATTACCTTCCATACCACATCAATTAAAAACTGTGACACTGTTACAGCATCGCTAATCTTATTTACAAACTGCTTGTAAATTAATAGTTGTGTTTTCATATAGAAAATACATTGTGCATACCCATTCTTTCACCAGTTATTTACTAATTGTCTACTAAGCGCACTAGGTCAGTTCTGATATCAAATAAACAAACCACGGTTACTTCCTTTGTGGCACCTGCAAGTGGAGATAGCCAATATTTGGTTTGATTTGTTTTTTAATGAAGATATAGTAAAGATGGATATTATAGAGAAAGAAAGCATCGTTCATATTTTGGGAATTCAAGGAAAGGTTTCTTCCTTGAACAAGATCATGAATGATGAATTTACCTACATACCTCTTCTTACCATTGCTGATTAACTTTCATGCACAAAGTAGAATATCTCATTTGTCAAATCATATTTTACTCTTCCAGGAAGTTTCATGGTTCTCAGCATGTCCACATATAGGGCTAGAATGGTACTGATCAAAAGGAAGCCGATTCAGATCCCTCCTATGGGGTACAACCTGATTTTTTAATATCCCAATGACTTGCATGCACATCAGAACTTTCCAGGTGTCTTTAGTGGTAGTGGTGGTTGTTATGTTTATGGTCTCTTCCTTGGTATCAAAATTAGCCTTAGACAAAGCTATAAAATGTGCCAACCTTACCTTCGATAGTGATACATGCCTTTTTCTAACTCACTGTTATTGCAACACTCTTAGATTTCCAGAGACTTCATGATAACATTGTACATTTATGCACCAAACTTCTTTGATGCTAACACCACCAATTGGACTCCTAAGAAAGAAGATTGCAATCATTTAAACAATGACACAGTATTTTCCTGTCACCTATGTACTTTTATACTTACTAGAAAAGTTCATTTAAACTTATTTTTAGAGAGATTTTTAATCTTATATCACTCTGATGTATAAATAAAAAGACAATATAAATGAAATACAGTCTTTAAGGTGTTCTTAAAACATTTTCACATGGAGTCTGTCTGCTAAGGATCACTTTTTGACTTAGTCATTAATGTCTACTGTTTTAAAACATAATTATATTCTTTGTGCCATCAAAAAAAAAATGCTGTTGGTAGAGCCTTTCTTAATAATGTTCTGTTGTTATTTCTGGAATTTTAATTTTCTCAAGCTCTGACCTCTATTAGTTATGTTTTGTAGATGCACACGAAATGTCCCCCACAGACAGTGAGGATAATACACATTCCCATTTCAAAGATGTTAAAATATAAAATGAGAGCCTGGTGTGGTGGCTCACTCCTATAATTCTAGCTACTCAGGAGACTGAGGCAGGACAATTGTAAGTTTGAAGCCAGCCTGGGCAACTACTGAAATCTTTTCTCAAAAAATAAAAGGGGTTGAGGCTATAGCTTGGTGGTAGAGCACCTCTGGGTTCACTCCCAGTGCAACACACACACACAAAAGATAAATCAATCAATGACATGCGACATAGAATCAAAGAGGGACATCTTCCAAAGTGTTGCTGTGTATATTCTGTACATGGTGTCTCTTCAGTCTCATTATAATTGTGTAAGATAAAGACATTGATTATCATTTTACAAATGAAGTGCTGAATGTTCCCCAAGTAAGTGGCTTGCCCCAATGGCATACACAAGGTCAATGTATAGAGTTGGAACTTTACTTGTGAATATTGGGGCATTTTATTCATTCCCAACCTCTTTCCACCATGAAATACATTTCATGATACTTATGACACTTATCATTATACATCTTAGAAATTCATAGAGCTACATTATAGTTCTCAATTTCCTACCCACTCAAAAATGCAATCCAACAGTCCACAAACTATGCTATAAATAAATGTTTCAAGATTTTTCTGCTTTTCAACAACAATAATAGTTATCTTCTCCCAATTTGCAGGGGAAAAAGAATTGGCTATCAGTTTTCTAAATCACACTTTTCTCACATTTTTTCTCTAATCCTAGTTTATGTTACCATATTATGATACTAGAACCTTGTTTCACCTGTAATCAAATTTACAAAAAGAAACAAAACAAAACAAAACAAAACATAGAGTCATTTTTGGTTGACTGGAGCAACAATTCAGGGTATTATTATAGAAGAGGCTTTGCTACAAGTGTTTCATTTATTGAACAAATAAAAACCCTTTCTTTCATTCACTCTTTGAGAAGCTTGCTCTCTTGTAGGTGTTTAGATATACCAATGGTTCAGATATACTAATTCCTACTAATAATTGCAAGTTATTGTGTTAGAGTACTTATGAAGAGTCCTTAGAAAATCTACAAGGAGTGAATTGAGAAGTGGAAATTTGAGACATTCCATAAGACAATGGAGGGTTATTTCTTGCCAGTCATTTTTTTTTTTCAAATTTTCTCAATTACATAATATGAATAAGACATTCTAATTTCAAGATTGGCCTACCTGTGATCATACTTTTCTCAGCCCATTTTGGAGAGGGTAGCTCAATCCTGTATCAAAGAACCAAATTTACAGCTTCTTTCTATCCAGGAAAGAGCTGATGCACCTAATTAATCTTTCCAGGAAGCCAGGCTGACTCTCAATACTTCAACACATTGTATGTTTAAAGCATGTATAATATAATCCTACTTGAATGATGTGTGAAAAAGAATTGACATAAAATAGCAAGAAAGCTCTGAAGTGAACTGAGCTAGATAATTTAGGCATAAGCATTCTTAATATCACCTTTAAAGAAACTTGAAATGTATTTGATGGTGGGAGAAATTTTAGTATAGATTTGAAAACTATCAAACAGCATCTGTTGCCTTCTCCATTTTGATGAAAACAAGCTCACAGGGAAAATACTGGTTTGTCTGTTAAGTCAAATGCTAATGAAACATTTGCTAAAATAATCTCTTTAATTTGGACAACATTTGGAAATAAAGTGCACTCAGTGGATCATTTGCCTGTATTTTGAGCCTTCAGAGTTAACTGAGCACGTCTAAGTCTAATATGGTAATGCTGAAACCTGGGCATATGCATTTCAGACGCTCTGTTATCTTCTACTCTGGTGAAGAGAGATAGGTGACATCATTGATTGTCGAGGCATTTAAGGTTTCTTGCTGACGTCATGCGCCTTCACTGTCCTATTCCATCATGTCCTGTTTCCAAATATCTTCTGGATCAGAGGCACCATGACTCAGGTGAGTAATGAGGATTAGTGATATTAATCAAGTCATCAAAAAAGTTGGTTATTAATGTTTAAATACTGTGTAAATGCTCTGTGAATTAGCCTGGGGTAGTTCATATACAAACATGATAATTTTAGGATGTGAAACAAAATAAATCCAGGAAATAATGCTAGTAGAGCCTATAATCCCAGCTAGTTGGGAAGTGGAAGCAGGAGGATCACGTGTTCAAGGCCAATTTGGAAAATTTAGCAAGACCCTGTCTCAAGATAAAAAGGGATTGGGAAGGTAGCTTGAGAGCCCCTGGGGAAAAGAAAACAAAAAGTGGACATTAGAAATAACCTACATTATCACAATATGCTATTATTTTGTAAAAATTAGACTGCTTTAGAAATCAAATTGGTTCCCATTTCTTAGCTACTGTTTAAAGTTTATGTATGCATATGTTTGAATGAATCTATGTATATACATCCAGCATACCCGCCCCCCATATTGTAATGTGTACTAGCACATTAGGAAAGTAGCAAGTATACACAAATAACTCAAAAATAAAAAGCCATACCTTCAGTTTTTCTGGCACTCTGTAAAACCAAAGCTTCATTCGAATAAACAAGTGTGAAAAAACTGACCTGCATCTACCCATCCAGAAGATAGAGCTGCTAACATGTCATGTTGAAAGCTTTCATTGCTTCTGGGTTTTAGTACTATTAAAAGAAGAGCAGAGTGGAGACCTTTTTAGTAGCTTTTGCATTATCATAGCCTGATATGATTTTCCTTTTATTCTTTGCTTCTAAAGATCTTTTCTACTAGGAGAGTCAATGCAAATAACATCTCTACATAAGATTTTCCTTTCTGTATAATGTCTCCTAAACTTTGTCAGGTTCATCTTGGTTTGAATATGGTCACATTTCCAAATACCCTTTGTCTTGTTGGAGTGTAAACTCATAGAAGGTAGGGATATTTCTTTTTTCTTTTTGGTAGCAGGTATTGAACCCAGGGTCACTTAACCACTGAGCCACATCCCCAGACCTTTTTTAAGTTTTTAATTTTGAGACAGGGTCTTGCCAAGTTGCTTAGGGCTTTGCTAAATTGCTGAGGCTGATTTTGAACTTGGGTTCCTCCTAAGGCAGAGATTTTGACAGATCTGGAAGAAGCTAAAATAGTGAAGGCAACATTTGAGGTGTCATAATGGAGATGAGATGCCCATGGCAGAGGTGGTAGGGTTGAATATCAAATAGAGAAGATGTAAGAGAAGTGGAGTCAGAGGAGCAGTCAGTGAGATTTGTTTAGGTTCCAGCATTAAGACCATACTCAGATGATAGAATACATTCCCATGTCTCCTCCCACATCATTTCTAGAATAGACTTTTGGATTATAGCATGCAATTATGTATTTTTAGAATATATACATACATACACATATATGTATATATATGTGTGTGTGTACATATATATTTATATCATTATCTATATATACTATCATAGAGGCATTTCTAAAGTTTATACTTTAATAACATTGTTTCCTTGTATCAATCTGTCTTCATCCTAAATAGAAAAATAATTTCCCAAGAATCTTCTGAGTTGAGTAACAGGAACTCTAATAATTAAAATGGCACAGAATATCCTTACACACCAGATAATTGTTAAATGACTATTTCTTTCCTTTTGGCCAAGTATTCCTGGGAATTAACACCATGCCCAACATCCATATAAACTTTAATAGATATTTGTTAACTGAGTGACTAATAACAAGAAATATTTACTGTGGGTTTATTTTATATATGCCAGACATAGTGCAAAATACTTTATAAATATTGTGTAATTTAATAGCTGTTACTATTATTCCTATTTTAAGGATAAGTAAACTTGAACTTGAGAGACTGAATAGTTTAAAGTTACATAAAAAGTAGTTGGTGAAATTGGGATTTGAACCAAAGAAACCTATACCCAGTGCCAGAGCTCTTAACCCATATATTATATTACCTCCTTATACTAAGAACACACAAGAATGAATGATTGAATGTCCCACACTTGATAAGTGGCAATCATTGTCTAGGTTAATGGTGTTTTAAGGGCACAAAACTGGTTAATGCAAAGAACCAGAGCTTAGGGTACTGTCCATCCTTATAAACAATTTGTTAATGAAACAGTAACTAATTTCTGCTTATTTTTACTTGAAATTGGATGACATGCTCTATCAAAATTTTCCAACATTATTTTTAAACTTAACACATCTACATGATAAAAAGAAATTTAAGATGACGACTACTTCAGCAAAGAATGATAAGCGAAACACCAGATGCTACATATTTTCAACTGCAAAAATATCACTAGAAGCCAGCTGTATCTTCTAAAATTTCATGATGTCATCATATGGCTTCGGGATCTATTTAGTTGGTTTATAATCTTATTAGCTTATCTCTGCTTCCAGTCATGCTCTAGGCCTTAATTGCACAGGTTTGTTTATAACATTGTTAAAATTAGAGGTCTCATATTTCATGTAAGAAGCATCTTACAGGATAGTGCACAAAAACTTGCCACCCTGAGCAATACTTAGTGACCCATTGCAAACTGATGTCACCATCCCATTTTTCTGAAGAGGTCATCGCTTCCTGGCATTGAGTTATCACATGAGTGACTCAGAGTTTTTGATCTTGTTCAACTTTTCCCAAGAGTTCAAGTCTAGGACAGTGATTTCAAAGTGTGATGGAAGCAAAGTTCTTCAGTTCAGCAAGTTTCAATGTCACAATGAAATTTATCATGTTTTCCAGGCATCAGTTACTCTGCCTGTAGATTTCAATAATATTGGGGATGGAAATAATTTGGCATTCCCCACACTTCCACACAGAATTTTATTGTCACATCTCATTGCACCACCCCAACTTTATTTACTTTTTTATTTTGTCTTGAATCTACATTCTTTCACAGGTCGTTATTTTTCCATTACTAAATTTTAAATAAGTCAGGATAAGATATTTTTTAGAGATCCCAAATAAATAAAGTTGAAAGTAAAACCACTAATATTTATTGTTCAATATAAGGAACAGATCCCCATGTCCCTAACAGAGGTAGGCTGAGTTTGTATAGGGAGTGAAGAGCAAGTTACCTCCTTAAGACACTAACCTACCTGCATCTACTAGTTTGTTGGACAAAAATGAAACCATCTTTCTTTCCCTCAGTGCCTTCTGTGAATAAAACCTATTAATTAGGACTCTTCTCTGTACAATAAAAACTCAATCAAAACTGGCTGAAGGGAGGGAGGAAAAACCCTTGAATTAATTAGCTTATCTAACTGAGAAGTCCAGGAGTAAGGATTTGCTCAGGAATGGCCAGTATCAGGAAAAATCTCAAATAGAGCTCTGCAGGTCTTCCTTCCGGTGCACTTGGCAGGACCAAACTCTTCATCATGGTAGCTTTATTCTCAGCATCATTCAGAGAGACACGGTAGAAGAAATCTGGTCCAACTTAAAATTCCCCAAATTCCTAGTCAGCAGAAAAGAGCTAATCGGATTCCTTAAATTTCAAGAGAAATTTTCCAGAATCTGTATAACTAGCTTTGATTGGCCTACTTGAGCCATGAGCTCACTGGGAGCCATTTCCTGTTGGTGGGAAAATGTGATGCTCTGGCACCCCAACCATCCCTCCACAGATCCATAAATCTAGAGTGCCCCTCCGGCCCCCAAAAGGCTCATCCTGTCACTCTTGGTTCTGGTAGTGGTCCTGTGTATGATTTTGGAAGGCCCAGCCCCAGCGCAGGTTGCCCTAGGTTTCTCCAGCACCTTGAAGCACTTCCTGAATAAGCTGAAGAAGTTTGGAAATACCCTGAAGACAAAGCCCAGGCTCCTTGGACCACATCGAACAGCTACATTCCTGCCAAGACCTGGAATTGGTTTTCCAAGACATTAAACAAAGTGAAGGAGAAACTCAAAGCTATTTTCTCCTGAATACCTGCAGGACGGAGCTTAAACAAAGACTCCATCCATGATCCATCCATGCCCTAGGTCCCCACTCCCACTCACCCCACACTAATGAAAATCCTATAAAGAAAAAAAAAAAAGGTAAGAAAAGAAAAGAAAATGTGATGTTCTGAAAGGCCAGTTCTGGGTCACATGCCACTTCAGAAGTCAGGGTTGCATTTTCTCCACAGAGACCATAAGAAGACACAAAGGAGCAGACTACCCAAACAGGAAACAGGAATCAAAATGGGTTGAAAGAATGTTCAGTACCTATTAAACAATAGGTACCCACTGTTGTGCCATTTCAGTTATCCATTGTACTCATTTTTATCTTTGGATATTTTCTCTTTCTCTTTTCAGTTCTCTTAAAATGTACATTAAACAATTGTCTCTGTTTTTCTTTGGGACGGTTTGCTTCTGAGCAGCCATCTTACATCTGGCCTTTCTATATTCATTTCTGGACAAGCTCATGTCACTTTGTGATTTTTTTTTTGCGTATTATTAATTTTTGATGCCGTTGGTTTATTTGGTTAACATCCTGAGTCCTGATCACATTTCAACACCTGCTACTGCATTTGTTTCTTCATTTTTTTATTGTCCGTGTTTGAGGATGAAAGTTAGAAAGTTGAATGAGTAGCCAGTAAGCATCTAAGTAGTTTTTTTGCAGATAATAATTTGGGGGGATAGCAAAGGAGAAAAGCCTATGCTTATTAGTAAGTGGAATGCATCAATGTAAAAGAATTAGAATGAAAAGAATAATCATTATTTATACTTACTAGAACAACTCACTTTTATCACTATACTCAACCATTTCATAAAGCCTTTTTTATATGTGCAATTAAAATAACAAATAAATTTATTTGAGTTTTGCCTCCCCTTTATGACCATGCCCACTGGAGCTGTTAATGAGTAGGAAAATGATTAAGTGGCAGGTGGCAGAGGAGCTAAGGATGTGAATCAAAGAGTCTAGATAATGCACAAGCTCAATAGTGAGTGCTAAATAATTGATACAGAGTATATACAATACACAAACAGAGGACACTGATACACAGAGCAAAATGCTATTGTTGCCTAAAGGTCTCTGGTTACCTGCTAACATCCACCAATAATGACTTTTTATATTCAGTTCTTACAATAATACAATCCATGGTTCTGAGACTGTATGATCTAAAATGAATTCTTCTGGAAACCTTTGTATATACTTATTCTTTTCACTTGATAAAATACCCATTAGAGAAGAATAAAATGGGTACTAAAGTCATTTAAACAAGCCATCATATAAACCTATTATTAGTAAGATACAGTTTTTGAAGCATCATATCTGCATGTAATATTGCATTCAGATATAGACAAGGTATACAAGAAAAGTAAATCTATCTCCCAGCTACCCAGTTATCTATAGGAAAAAATATATATACCTGTTTCTTAAGTATCCTACTACAAACAATCTAAGCATTTGCAAACATATATACTAATAAATGTATTATTACATATGTATTTATAAATTCACTATGATACTTTACTTTCTTATTAGTATATATTAAAATTTTCTAATGGTTAAATCACTAACAAAGACCAAGTTTCTAATATGAATTCTAACATTTGGAAAAATAGCATTACAGTTGCTATGATAGTAGGCATAAAATAATTAAACCAAAACACCCCCTTGAGTAATAAACACACGAAAAGAAATGCAAATTTAAAACCCAATAAGAAATCATTGTTAGCTATCAAATAAGCTTGATGCATTTTAATAACATCAAGAAAATAGTAATGAAGTCTACAATGCCTGTAGTCAATTGCTGAAATCTGAAACCTGAGAATCATTTATGATTGTTATGTTTCACCTACATTTAATCTTTCTTTAATTCTCACCATGTTATTTTCTAATATGTATATATAATACATATAATTATATATGTGTATAATTTATATATATTATAAATATATAAAATATCTTTCCAGAGGATGTGGCAGTGTTGCACCTGACTCCTGACTCATAAAAATGGTAAGAAAATAATTTTTGTTTTAAATCACTATGCTTTGGGGGTAATTTGTTACATAGAGATATATATGCAATACTCATCCAATAGGAACTTGTTTTTTAAAGTCATGGTACCTTTTGAACTTTTTCATTGATTATTGTGTTATTGATTTGATGTCTGTTTTCACCCCCTTTAAAATGAATACTTAAGAAAGTGTGTTTTGTTTGTGTGTTTTGTTTGTTTGTAAGTTATGTTTGTTTGTATGTTTTGTTCCACAAATATTGATAGCACTTTTCATAATCCTAAAATAAATAAATGAACAAATAAATTGATATTCTGGATGTACAACTGAGAGGAGAGTCTAAACTGGTATAAGCTCATTGTCAGTTTATCACTTTTACATCAAACTCCACACTCTTTCTTTTACTCTCTCACTCTCTCTATCACTTTTACTATACAAACTCTTTGAACCAGTAATTTCATTGTTAGGAATTTATCCTGGAATATAGAAATTTAACTAGAGTAATGTTTATTGTAGCTGTGTTTACAACAGAAAAATAGGGTCAACAGTCTGTTTAAAAACCAAGTGTTAGTTTTTGTGCACGTGTCTATTAAAAAATTAAGACATAGAGAAATACTTACCAACATGAAGGCTATTCACTATATGTTACTGAGTGATGCAACCAAGTTACAAATCAGAAATGTAATAACAGGGCATGTTTACTGAATGTTTAGTGTGTACCAGTCACTGTAATACACACCTGTCAGGTATTAGATTAGATGTGTTGTGCATGTGTGTTTGTGTGACCAACAGACCTGGAATATGTCTAGAAGGATATATGACTAAAATGCTTACAGTTATTATCTCTGAAAGGAAAAGTAGAATTATTTTCACTTTTGGTTTCTTTCCCTCATTTTGCTACAATGAGAATGAACCTAAGGCCCAAAATGCCAAAAGGAAAGTTGCCAAATGATAAGGGTTACAGATACCAGAGCTAGAAAATGGAGCCAGAGAGACAAAGAGCAGAGCAATAGATCAGGGGTTGGGCAGGAATCCAGGACATGCCTAGAATAAGGAGCTGTTGTTAATGGTTCTGCTGGGATACGCTGCCACTTTTCTAAGATAATAGGGATCCTGTAATGTCTGGGAAAGACTCTGGGTAGTACCTTGGTTAGGCACTGATGTGATCAGTCATTTATATGTTCTCCAAACTGAATTGTCCTGGTCAGTTACAGTAAGGTCTGGCTAGGCAGAAGGTCCCCGGGTCTGAGGAGTATTTAGAGAGATTTGTGTTTTAGTGAGCCCTGCTGGTTTGTGTGACCTGGTGTCTGTTTGGTGCTGATTACTCAGGAGTGAGACAATATGTAGGTAGAAGCATTTAAAGAACGTAGCCCCTTCACCTATCTACAGAATCCTGCTTGCCTCGGGTTTCCTAAGCAACAGTGTTTAGGTGCCTTGTCATCACTTGCCTGGAAATTTGGCTGAAACTTGGCATCTGTTGCTAGGATGTCCTATTTTATAAGCAGTGTTGATTTCAGACAGGAAAGTTTCTAGAGATGTGGGCAAGGAGATGTTGTTTGTCAGGATGCTCTTGCAGCATGAGCTGCAGTGTCAGTGGAAGGTTAGATGAGATCATCATAAAGGTCAGAGTTTACACCTGTTGGAATGCGGCAGATTCATCCATAGACCAGATTACCCATCTGAGTTCCTGAAGAGATCTTTACTGAAATTGTTAGAATAAAAAGGTAGGGTGTGAACCGCTGTTTGTATTTATAAAATCACAGAAATTGTAAGACCCTCAACTGTTCTTCCTCTATGAGTAGTTAGTTTTACTTGGGCCATTCTAGGAATTCTGTTTCCAAACTTCTCCATTTGTTATTGATATTAGTGCAGAGATGATACATTCACAGAATGCTTGCAACAGTCCCAATCAGAAACCTGAGGAAAGGAGCTCAGTGATGTACATCCCAAAGGTGTCAACTTTTGTGATTCTGTTTGGTCCAGAATCCTTAGAATCAACTGTTGGAACACTTCACGGAATTACAGAGCATTTAAAAGTTTGAAAAACTGTCATCCTTTTGTCATTCTCTCAGATCAAGTGTTTGGCTGTTAAAAACTCAGGAGTCAGATGGAACAAAATGACCCCAACTACTATAGAGCTGGTTCTAGTATATAGGTAAGGATTTCATTATGGCACTTAGGGTAAACAAGGAGATTTTTCTTTTTCAAAAGGAGTACCATGGGCCAGGCGTGGTGGCACATGCCTATAGTCCCACTACCTTGGGAGCCTAAGGCAGGAGGATAGCGAGTTCAAAGCCAGCCTCAGCAAAAGCAAGGCTCTAAGCACCTCAGTGAGACCTTGTCTTTAAATAAAATAAAAAATAAGGCTGGGGATGTGGCTCAGTGGTTGAGTGCCCAGGAGTTCAATCTCCAGTACCCCTTACCCACCGCCCCCCCAAAAAAAAGGAGTACCATGGGATCTTGTGAGTTTTCTATATGCCTTTGAATATGCAAAATTAATACACTTGCTGAGGTGGGACTTGCATGAGGAGCAAAATCACCTTCATAGAGTGATCCCATGCAAGTTTGTGCTATCAAATTTCCCAACCTGGATTCCCCATGGCATTGCCTAGTGACTTGGGAATGGATTTGTTTTAGAAAAGTAGTTAGGTCCATTGGATCAATGTTTGCCCTAAGTAGCTATTTCATGACTCTAAATGCATCAAGGATCAAAATTGGATGTGGCACCCCTTTAGCTTTAATTCCATGGTATGCAGAATATTTGCCTCTCCTCCCCACTTGGGCTGTGATGAGGTGATTGGATTGGATGCATGCACACAAAGTAGCCCATTATTCTAGTTTGACCACTTGTGTTCTAGGAGTGATTGCAGCCTACAATCTTTAACTTTTAACTTTGTTCTGTAGTACCACTGTCCCTACACACCAAGCAGGAAGATCAGCTCCAACCTTAAGTAAGTTGTTTGAAGAATAAGGAGGAAGGGTCCAAGGTATATCAGGGTCAGCAAGGTTTCCTAGGTCATAGACAGAATGGGCAGTGACATTCAGACAGGATTGGCATGTTAACCAAATTGTAAATAGAGTTGTTCATGTCAACAAGGGCCTGCTAGTTAAACCATTTAGTGCAAGACCTTCAACTATTAGGGGAAAAAGTGTTACTCTTATAAATTGCCTGAATGGACTGAGGAGCAGGTCAACAAACTTCCTGAACTATTTATTTTAATTTGAGCACAAACCATCTATAAATATAAGTATTTCTTTCAGTAAACTTGTGGGGTTTTTTTTCATAAAATATAAACAGTAGCTAAAAGCCAACAGTTTACTTGTAAAGAGATTCAAAGTTAAAGATTGTTCTACAGAATACTAGTGCATCAGAATTAAACCTGAAACTAAATTCTCAAACATCCAATATTGAGTCTTTTACCTGGCTAGATTATTGACCACCATATAGCTTACATTTATCTTATTGATCTAGTAAGATAAAAAGAGATGAAATTTCTTGGAAAAGGAATGGCAATTTCTTTAGTATCAATATTTTTATTTGACATCTATCAAGTCAAACCCACATTTGTTTTTAGTCATTCTAAGTTATTAAAAAACTATTGTTTTATGCTATCATTTCAGGATGCAAAACTATTGATCTTTCTGGAAAAATTACAATAAAGCATTTTTGATCACCCCTTCCCATGACCCAGCTCTATCTATCTTGGGTGAAAAACATTTCTATAGAAAAGATATAGGTCATAATCAAGAAAAATGGTTCTTCAAAGCCCTATTGATTGCCAAAAAAAACTATTACTGTGAAAAGAGAAATCTTCAACTACTCCTAAAATAATTGACTGGACATATGTTATGTGTGACCCAATGGCACACAAAAGAATTTCATTTAATCAACAAAATAGATCTTTCACATAAAAGTTGGTGTCCTATAATGACATACAATAATCACCAATTTTATAGTGGACTTCAATATTAAAGAAGTCCATCTGAAAGCAATTGGATTTTAAGTGATCTCTTTTTTTACATCATCATCTTCACCTATTGTCTCAGTCAGTTGCAGTGTAGGCTGGATGGCTGGGAGTTTCTCTGGTTAGAGGAGCTTGAAGAGTCTGTTTAACCTAAGGATGCTGACTCCAGAATGTGGCATCTGTTTGGCATTGCCTCCCTAGGATTCAGTAGCCAATTGAACACAAACGATGACCACACACAACTGTTTGGAGGAGTGTTTCGTTTGTTTGTTTTAGGAAGAGTAGATTGCAATTCAATAATCTTTGGCCACAATATGAGCATGTCACTTTTTTTGGCTTTGGTTTTCTTATCTAAAAAGATGAGAAGGGAATTGAATTGGACAATGTTTAATTCCTTCTCACCTTGTAGAAGGTATGATTTTAATAATGCACACTAATGTCTGTTAATATGTTAGTAGTGGCAATGTTTATTTGTGTTCATCTACTGAGGCATTTGCATTTTTACCCAAGGTGAGAACACTTTTGTTGTGACTTTTGGCCTGTTTCGTTTTATGAATAATTCTTTCCACTCAATTTGAACTATTCTAGTCTTTCACTTTAGAGTTACCAGAAATTTAAATTTTGTGAATGAAATTTATTTCAATTGCAATGTAAGTGAATGAATTTAGCTTCTTTTCTGTTCACATAAAATTTTTAGGACATGACATTTCTGACCTAGCTGAGAAATCTGACGGTTTGTATGGTGAGGAAAGAATGAAAGGTGGGATGCTAGTTGTCTCCTGATTGGCAGTCTACAGCCATTCAAAACTGGATAAGTGAAGTTTCAAAAACCTGTCAAAATGACAACTATAAAAATATATTATCAGCCATCAAGAATTATAAATAAATAGTATTAAGTAATTAGAATAATTGCTGTCCTGAAAAATCAGGACGATCCATTATTGATCTCAAGTGTATTTGAATAAGTTTTATAAATAAGCATTTACCTTGATTTTCTCATTATCTTGATCCTGAAATTGATTCTGTCTACATGTGACCACTGGATCAATTACTTTTAGTTGAATCTCTTTTTTTGCCATTTATATCATTTAGTTATGTACAGTTGATCACATTGGTAACCTATTCAACCTAATTCAGTGAAAAAACCATTAAAATCCCCAAAGTTGCTGTGTTTACATACACAGGACATCCTCTACATGAATGCAGGACAAAGGTCCGCTTTGCATCCATTCATTTAAACTTGCCAAAACTTTTCTGGATTTTATGATGGCAGACCAGGAGTTCTTTAGAAAACGTTTTTATTCTCAGATTGCCAAAGAAATGAAAAATTCCACTTAAAACTGAATTACATTCAAACATTCAACTAGTCTCTAGCTTTGTTTCTTTCTTACACACACACACATATACACATGCACACACTTAAAGTTAAAGCAATATTTCTACAACTTTATACAAAATTTTTGAAAGTTTAAGAAAAACAAAAATTAATTTTAACTCTTACTTAAGTAACCATATTTTAGTTTGTTGTTTATTCTAAACTTTTTCTAAGACATAAACATAAATGCGCACACGTAAATACAAAACAACTCCCACCTGCATATCTTATGTCTATTCATTTACCATTTGCATATATGAATATATATGTACATACACACTTCACATTTTATGTGTATTTTATTTTCGGATTAGGTTTTATAAGAAATCAAGGAATGATTTAAAGTACATGAGAAGATGTGGGTAGGTTATATGCAAATACTATGTCATTTTATATAAGACTTGTGCATCGGTGGATTTTGGTATTAGGGAGTGGTGCAGGGGTCCTGGAACCAATCCCTGAAGATACTGAGAAACCACTTTATTTGTTATACTAATCTCTGTATTTTTATGCATGTTTGAATGTTTCCTCCTTTTTATATGTCTTAAAAATTTATTTCAAAAGTCTGTTGTAAAATGTTAGACTGTAAAAGTTTAGATTTTAAAAAATAAAGTGTTTGTTTTGGATTAGGGTCACTGATGTCAGCTATTGTTATGAAAGCTAATATAACATGGGATACATTCGCACCCACTACTAAGAGTAAAATGCTGCAGTGGCCAGCAAACCATCTAGAAGCTCAGAGGAAGCCAGGCCCACAGAAGACTTTGTCCCATTTGGGGTTATATATTTTTAAAGTGATTTAGAAGTTGGAAATGAACCAGGAAAGAGCAACAAAAATAATTAGTATTGGCAAATGGACCTATGGAGAACAAAAAGGAAAAGAACTTGGAATTATTTGATGTGGAAAAGAAATTGCTGCAGGGTGACCTCATAATCATTTTCAACAGATGAAGGGGTATCATAAGGATAATAGGTGCCAGGGACTGAGGGTGCCAATTAATTATTTTTCTTCTTATTTCCGGTTCAAAATTTCCAGAACCAAGCTGAGAATGGATCAGAATAACAGGGTGAGAATTCACAGATAGAACCAGCTTTTTATTTTTAACAGGTATGGTTTCTCATGTTAGAGGGTGTGGCTTGGGCTTGAGGCTCAAGTAAGGTTTTTTTATTTTGCTTACTTTCATTCTTCCATTCTCAACCCCATGTTCATGACTCAACTCCACACGTCTTAACCCAGGGCTCAATCAAAGAGTGTTGAGTCTACCAGGCAAGACATGCATGGGCCCATGGATATTTGTGTCAGCTTCACTTACAGTTCGAAGAATAGAGAACCCAGAGACCAGGCTAGCCCAGAGTACTGATTTTATGACAGTTGCAACCAGTAAGATAACTAGTAATAAAGAAAGAGAGACAGGCAGACAGACAGACGAACACATAGAGGGACAGATTGGAAGTGTCCCCCTCTGGTGCTTTTTCTCAGGAAAGGGTAGCTCCAGGGTTTTGCTGTCTGTAGAAAATTATAGGGAGTTGAGCCATGAGCATGACAGCTTCCCCTCAAGTGCAAGAGCCAGGAGATCCCCATTTCTTTACCAATTTCTCCATTGGTAAATTGACATAAGCCAATTTACCAAAAGAAAAACTTCTTCTGAAACCAAGAATAAAGTTGAATATTTCCAAGAGATTGATGGAGCTCTCTGAAGGACTGTGTATAATTTTCTGGAGATCTTCTAGCAATTACGATCACTTAAGGTAAGGAACATTGTTCAGAGTGTGTTTCTGTGTTGTCATGGTTCCATGGGATGTTAAAGGAGATCACATAAAAAAAAGGGTTCTGTGGTCAAATTCTCTCAAGAGACACTAGGTTAAACTGAGTTAAATCATATTCTATGCTGAAGATTATAACAAAACTTTAAACTTTGTAATATTTATTGTGACTTTCCATTTTTCCCCGATTCTTCTCCCTCCCTTTCCTCCTCCTGCTCCACCTCTTTGTTCTTCTTCTGGCAGAGTATATTACTTGGCTTGTGTTTTGTGAAATACCTTTTGGAAAACCAGTCCTTAGATGGTTTCATTAACCTAATATGGAGACAGACAGAAATGCTGGGTCTAGTCTACAAGCCTCTTCTAGCTCTACTATTTCATGACTAAGTTTGGTGCAGTGACTCATATTATTACACACTGTAATCACAACCTTTCATTAAGCTTAAACCTACAAGCAATTTATACAACTTTATTAATGGAGATGGGGCTTGGATCCACCTGACTATCCACCTGACTATATCTCGTTGATAGACCGTATGGCTTAGTATTAATGTATATTGACAAAAATCTGAAAAAATGCTTAATCCACATTCACTTACAAATGTTTTATTTGTCTATATTAAGCAGCAACATGGTGGTTGCTCAGATGGTTACAGTAGGGTGCTAATGACCATAAGTTTAATATTAGAGCGATGTGATTTTATTTCATTGCCATTTACAATTATATTATACCTTTACTTAGGAGGGTCTGCACAGCCACCGTGGGGACAGAAGAGGGAAAATTCATGGCTGTTTCTGCGTAATAAATCATATTTGACTTTACTTATGGTAACATCATACCACACTAGAGAAGGGGAATAAAATGTCCTCTCAAAAGAACTGGGTGTTATTAACCCCAAAGCAGCCTGTAGTATCTTTTGTTTTATTTTAAATAGAGCCTTATGCTAATTTTCACATTCTGATAATGTTCCCTTTTGAGTTTTCTTTTCTCATGGATAATGAAGTGGCATCTGAAACAACTTACTCCATTCAGTTGGGTGCTTTGGCAGGAAGTGGCTGATAGAAATTGCTTCCATAGGCAGGGAAACCTGCTGAGGCTGCAAGACTACTGGAAGGAGGACTCTCAGCTGCTTTAAGGGTTTTACAGCTTGGTTGGTTAGTCCAGAGGATGGTAATTAAAAGATCCCTTCAAGGCAAAGAATTGCTTCAAGAAAAAAGCAAGATTTATGAGTAAATTAGGAGAGTTTCACATTTCGGGTGCCACATGCTGCCCTGTAGCTGGGTGTACCTGAGCTCCTCTGAGGAAACCCAGAGGCCCTTTTGATTTTTCAAGCAGGGCTCTGAGTTTCTTAAAAGTTCTTCTGCTGTCAGCATGTGCGTACCACCTTTTACAAGAGAACACTGAGAATGAGAGAGCAGATTATATTTCCAGTTCTGACGTACTTCTTTTGGCTATATTGTTTGGAATCTGCCATTTACACTGACAATTTATCAGCCACCTTGTCAGTTCTGTCAGTAAGGAACTGAGTATGAGGCCCATCTTGAGTGAAATAATGAGAATGAGGCATCTGCTAGGTAAGTGAAAAGTCAAATCTGATCAGACGCATCGGAAAAAATGGCCACATGTTGCTGGGAGTTGAGATAGCCAGGTCTGTGCTCTGAAGTTTTCCAGAACAAACAAAGCTAAATATACACATATTTCTGTTGCTCATAAACCCTTGAACCTTTATGTACTTTACTGAGAAACTTAGGGCTTCCAAATAAAGCTACAGACCTGATACATAACCCATGTCTGCACAGAAATTAACCATTCTACACGACTAGAATTCATCAGGTTAGCAATGGAACTGGAACTAGGTCTTGCAATATCCTCTATGCAGCCCATTTACAAATAACAGCCCTGAAGACCACCAGCCCAGGCCAGGTAGGAATGGATCAAGGAAATATTCACAGCTTATTCTAGGGCTTTGGAGAAAGAAAAAAAATTTTATGTTGTACTATAAATAGATAGCTGGGTAAATAAGAAATATCATGTTAAAATAGCAATTAGTCCTTTTCTTCTCCAAAGACTTATAATCTACTTGCGATAATTGGTACATTAGCACTATTCTCCAAAGCCAAGGAGAATGTAAACCATTTTAACACAATCAAGCTGTCCCAATATAAGCATCTTCAGGACCCTCAGAAAAGGAGTAAACATAACTAAAGAGGTAGCAGTTGGTCAATGGTGCCATATGTAAGGAGAGATGAGAACTTGGGGTAATGTCAGCAAAGACAACATGGGGCTCACAGACAGGATCCTTCAGTCTCCTCAAATAACCATCCTTGTGGTTTTTAATGGTAATGTAAAATAAAGGCACACCAGAGAAAGACAGGCAAGGGAAATGAGTAGGCATTTTATAGATTAGAACTCCAAAATGGCCAGTGAGTACATGGGAAAGTATATTGAATAGGTTTTGTTAGAAGTAAGGAAAACAAAACAAAGCAACAATGAGATGCCACTGTTCACTCATCAAATTATAAAAACAAATGGTTTATGTTCAGTTGCTGGGTTGGGATATGGGGGAAAGAATGCCCTTATACATCACTGTAGACGTGTGAACTGTTAGGCTCCCTTGTGAAGCACTTTGGCAGTATCTATTAACATCAAATATGTATGTGTTTATACATACACATTTGTATTTCTGTTTCAACAATCCTGCTTCAAGACACATTTCTATAAAAGTAAAAGCACCAACATATAAAGGTGTCTATTGCATTATTATTTGAGCTAGCAAGAAGACTGGAAACATGCTGAATACTTATAAATAGGGAATTATTGGGTGCATTGTGGTACCTTCATAAAGGTGTTTATTACACAGTCATTCAAAAGAATGTGTTAATTTTGCCCCTTGAATGATTTCAATAATGTGTGACTAGGTGGGAAAATTAAGATGCAGAGAAGTATAAGAAGAATGAATCCATTTGGGGAATATAATAGCAGTCTTTATATGAGTACCTATGTTTGATTAGGAGAAAGATGTGGATGGAAGAAAGAAGGAAAAAAAGAGAAGAGGTGAATCAAACATAATAATTGTTCATGGGATTTAAAAATCATATTATGATCATATTTAAATGATAGTATATAGGTCTATATAAATGGAGAAGCATTAATGGATGGTTACAGAAATGTTAATAGGTCTCTGAGGTGGCACTTCAGGTAAATCTTACTATTTTCTTTAAAGGTTTTTGTATTTTTTAAAATAATGAGCTTGTATTATTTTTCAACAGAACAAGAAATGATAATTGTGCTTAAAAACCTTAACATAAAAACCCACTATTGTTTCTGTAAAATATTTCATGCAGTTTAGTATGAATTGTGCAAATTCCCAGTGAAGGAGGTGGAAGAGAGCCTGGGGAGAGGAGCCTTTAGCCAAAATGTGCATTCTTTTATTTCCTGCACTCTGGATCTATTCAAATCTCATCTCCTACCGAGGGATTCAGTGCAGAACTAAAATATGATGACTTACTTGGCAACAGCAAAAAAAGAGCATTTACTCAAATGCAATAAAGATAAGCAATAAGTTTCAGTGATGCATATAGTATGTTCTCTGCTCGCCTGCTTGTTCTTTCTTCTCTCAGCAGAAGTTCAACTGAAAATCAGCTCAAACTGCAATTTGCCAAATTAGCTAGTCACCTCACTTGTGACCAAATCACACCCTCCAGAGAGATGCTGAACCCCAAGCTTTTGTTTCCTGAAATATATGTAATTTGAAGAAACTTTCACTTAAGTGAAAGGGTGGACTGGCAAGTTCTAGTTACCTGGAAATGAGATGCAAGAATAATAGCCATAGTTACTTCCCATGTTATCTCTTCCCAAATGACCAACCTCTAAAAGTGGCTTTGTAAAAAACTATACATTTGCCTTTTTTCCATCCTTTTCTCAACTTTAAAAGAAGGTTATAAAACGGATATGTTTATTGAAATCCTAAAAACCGTAGGAAGGAATAGAGAATAAAATGTAGATAAATCAGTTTATAATATATGTATGAGGCAATTTGATGTTTAATTCAATCAACCTTTACCCACAGAGATCAGAGATATTTCTCTCTCTCTCTCTCCCTCTCTCTCTCTCATTGACAGTGGTTTGCTCATGTAAGAGCTCTGAACCTCTGAACCAATCATTATGCATAGAATCAATACACATAGTATAGAATCTAAGGGTTTTCTGATTGGCCAGCATGATGCAAATGTCAAGTCTTTGAAGGAAGAGACAGTGTCATATGTAAACTGAGTTATTAGAAAACAAGCAGTTAGTAAAAGACAAAAAAAGCAAAGAAACAAAAACAAAATAAACAAAAATAGGTTAGCTGTTCCCTGTGTTGAGATAGCCTTAAACAGCAATATTTCAGGTGCTTCCCTAATTTATATAGATATACAATTACATTTCCTTAACATTTAATATGTTGTTAGTTTCATATATTTCATATAGGCAAAAGTAATAGACAAGTATGTTGTAAAAATTTTTAATTATTTAAATTTTCAACAAAAACTAAAATTTAGCATATTTTAAGTGCTAAAGAGAAGCTGCTCTCATTTGCAGGACATGCATTTTGAATTGTTTTTCTAGTGAGATGGTTATTTGTACCTAGCCATGGTCATGATTGACAGAATATCTTTGTATTATTAAAGATATCACATCTGATCCCCAAACAGATCATTCAAAAAAGGGGTGCTCTTCTGGTGGATGAATTAGAAAAAGGCACCTTGTCTTCAAGCTTGACACTTGGTTATTGAGATATGAACAAATACTTACCAACACCCACACCCCTGGAGGCTGCTCAGTGTATGCTCCACCCTGACAAACAGGCTGAGGACCACTTTGCGCTATGCACGTTCTCTGAGCCCCACCTAGCAAACAACAGCACCCATTTACAAAACTTGGGTACATGATGCAATCTTTTTCTGTGGGACTAAGTTGCTCGCCTTTGCAGGATCAAATATCTACCCAGTGCCTTCCATTAGACTAAATAGTAAGGAGACTGACCCAAGATACAAATGGAAAGCTTTAAAAGTTACACCGTAGCAAATGAAATGAATTTTATGGATATCAATTTAGGGAAACCTTTTGTGCTGTATCTTTGATTAGACTCCCCATTAATCTTTTCCATTTTATGGTTGAAGCATAAGAACACAGAGATTGTGGGGTGGTAAAAAAAAATCAGAAAAATAATCTTGGGCATTTCTAAATCTCCCAGTTTACATTTTATAACCAGGTCTAAGAAGTAAAACCCAAAAGACAGAAAAAAGATTTACTGTGTATACGAGTTAACAATTTTAAACACTGGCATTCAAAAGTTGGTGACTTTTTTATATTTAATGTGGAATTTATGAATTCCTATAAACTATTTATGTTTCACTTGCACTCTTTTGGGTACTAAAACACTTGCTTTAATACTGCATATTATTGTCAGAATTTCCAAAGTAAAAAGCTGCATTAGTATCTTGGAAGAAAATAATATTTGTTTTTACTTTTATGGCCTAAGGCAGTAGTGAAGGGGGATAAAAAACCAACTTTATAAAGTCAATGCCTCAGAAATTACATCTCTTTTCTTTAACATCCAGTTTGTGACTTTCATTTACAGTGTTTGGCTTTTAATCTCAAACTTTCCTGTAAGAATTATACATTTAGAATATGAGTCCCTAGGGGCCAGGGTCAAAGTCCAGGCCAACAGATTGGTGCTGTTGTCCACATGGCAGCAATAAAAACCCAATGCCTGTCATAACATCCAGTGCTCACACCTATTTAAAGGTCTGATGTCTTTGAGTTAATGCTCCTACAAGGTAGCCTTTTAGTGACACAAATTTCCAGTTTGATTTTTAAATTCTATGAGTTTTTAAATTGCTCTTTAGAAGAATGTAGTTCTTTAGTTCTAGTGGAATAAACTGAAGAAATGCCACAGTGCTCTCCATTGATGATAGTCTCTTTGTCACTGTTTAATGATGGAACAGATGGGACATTGAACATACCAAGGATTCATTCACTGAAATAGAAGGAACTCATCATATCATTCTACGGATAAAAGGCACAGAGTTGATTAATCAGAAAATCATAGTTAGAACTTACATCCTGCATTTGACAAAGCAAACCCTTCTCAATGATTTATTTTTTAAGCCCCTTCACAGAAGCCATATGAGTCACATGCTGTGATCCATCCATAGTTAATCTTTCACAAGTTCATTTGTTGTGGTGACTATGCAATAAGTATTGATACTCAGAACTGATGCAAAAGTGCTGCCAGCTAAGTACCACCAGAGAAAGGCTCAAAGAACCATGAGTCTAAAGAGTAAATAAAATATATGAGGATTCCACTTGATTTCCCTTTAGACTAGGTGAAGTGGTGAGTTTGCAAATTTCTAGATAATAAATATCTTGAATGGGAACCACTGAACTTATCTAGATTATCTATCTACACTAATTTAATCAACTAAATGTCAAATATCTGTATGGTACTATGTGTAGTTTTAGACTTGGTCTTTAGTGTATAAAATGCATTCCATATCTTTTCTTGGCCTTTAAGAAGTAGAAATTAACAGAAAGAGGGAGTGATAGAATTTTCCCTTTACTTATCTTAGCATGAGTCTTCCTTTCTCATTTTTGTCTTGGAAGGTGTTTGTCACAGTTTTGGTTTTCATATTATACTGACAAAAAGATAAGTGAGATGTCATTGTATGGCCCATGTGGAATATCCTACTAGTATCACTCAAGAGTGAGTACTGGAAGTTCCTTGACTCTGAATTCATCTTGAACTTATGCAATCTCTTCTTTAGGTCTGTGAACTGGGGTTTACAAGGCCTTATGCAGGGTCATCATTTCTCTTAAGAATATGTTTTTTTCTGTTTATTGTTGCATTCTGGTATTGCTTAAAAAAATCCACAAGTCAGTTTGTTTCATGACATAAAGAATAATTACACTCTAAAAAAAAAAAAATCAGTAGACGGGTGTGAATCTCTTAGGGGAGTCAAAAGGTGATGTGAAATTGAGTTGTGACTTTAAAAAGTGTTAAGTAGCAATCACTGAGGCTAATTATTGAACCAACAGATGAAATTCCATATGTTTGATAGAAAACTGGGCTTGAATCGATGTCTATTTAATAGAGAGAGAATGCAGAATACCAAAATAAAAGTATAGCTAGCAGTAAAAGGGTTTTGGATGCTACCAAAAGATTATTGAAATGTTGACTCAGACAATATATTGTAAGTTAGATAACATAAAGAAATGTATTACTACATGGGAAAATAGCTTCTGTGGTTTCTAGATTTTGAGACCAAATGTTGTGTTTTCAAGAAAGGTTCCACCATTCTGTTTCTTTGTGTAACCCATAAGTGATCAAAGATTAAAACAAAAGAAACAATGTATTGAAAATATGTAGTAATTGCACATGCAGGTTTGGATTTTGTTTTGATAGTCAAGTCCAAAGCTAGGCAGTTATCTCAATGTTAGTCCAATAATGGAGATAGAACTGGTATAGAAAATATTTAGATAGAGTCACCATGCCAGGCTGCCTGTTTTGATGATGCAGTATTAAAGATATCATTTGAAAAGAAAAACTTCCTATGTCAATTAACAATTTTAAAGGCAAGACATTGTTAATTCTGTTGAGTGTTGAGAACAATGTTGGAAAACCTAAAAAAAATAAAAATAAAAAAGGCATGCCATGGTCCCTTTACATGTGGCTCCACTCTCCCTTTTCCTTGTTGTTTTGGGATTGACCATGCATGGATGTCATCAATTCCTCAGACAGATTTACTTGTCTGAAATGTTTCCTTTTCAACAGCCACGTGCAGTAGGAGATGTCTGTAATCCCAGCACCTTGGGAGGACTGTAAATTTGAGACCAACCTGAGCAATTTAGTGAGAACCTGTCTCAAAATAGAAAAATAAAAGACAGGGGTGGGGACAGAACTCAGTGGAAAAGCATTTCTGGGTTTAATCCCCAGTACAAAAACAAAGAAGCAAAGAAATGAAGAAACTTTTATTTTAAAGAATGAATAATGGTAACCAGGAGACCAGACCACCACGAAGATGACAAAGGAGCTCAAAACTCAAACTGAGCTTAACTGCTAGCCATGGTAGCTGTGCGGTAGACATTGTGTACTTGTGTGATTTTGTGAAAGTTGTTAAAATTCTCTGTGACTCAGTTTGCTAATCTCTAAAATAAGAGTAATGCTAACATATACTCCTCGGGTTAATGAGAGAGTAAAATAAATTAAGAAAAGCACTTCAAGTGCTTGGCACAAAGAAATGGTATCTGTATCATTACCTTTTATTATTGTTAACATTGTTGTAAGAGAATTTGAGAAAGACACTGGGCTTCCATTTTAACTTGTGGAGAACAGAATCAAATTTTATGCTAGCTTGTGACAATGTAGCAAGAGCAAAGTTAATTATGGATGAATTCCAACAAATCTAAGAATTCTGAACCAATGCAAATGTAGGTTCTCCCTACTGTAGAAATTCTTTTTCTCATTTGGAGATGATATTGGCTATAGGTCCTTATTTATTCACTGAACAAGTCAAGCATTTGTTGCCCACC
Source organism: Glaucomys volans (assembly GCA_020662805.1). Classification (NCBI taxonomy): domain Eukaryota; kingdom Metazoa; phylum Chordata; class Mammalia; order Rodentia; family Sciuridae; genus Glaucomys; species Glaucomys volans. The sequence continues at coordinate 177,117 of JAJEJO010002355.1, forward strand.
TAATGTGTACCAGGCATAAATCTACATTCAAGGGATATAATAGTCAATAAACATTACCTGAAAGAATGACCTTTTGTGAAACCATACGGTAATTTTTTCACCATGGAGCATGTGGTTCATGAAAACTAATAGTCTGTATTTGGTGGGGGGGCAGGGGTACCGGGGATTGAATTCAAGGATGTTCAACCACTGAGCCACATCCCCAGCCCTATTTTCTATTTTATTTAGAGACAGGTCTCACTAAGTTGCTTAGTGCCTCGCCTTTGCTGAGGCTGGCTTTGAACTCAAGATCCTCCTGCCTCAACCTCCCAAGCCTCTGGGATTACAGGTGCGTGCCACTGTGCTCAGCTGGATTTTTATAAAGTAGGTTTTAGGGGAGTATAAAGGTGCAAAAACTGAAAATTAAAGGTCACAAAAGGAGGCAAGGAATGCAACAGGGGAGAAAGGAGGAAGCCACAACTGAGCTTTCTTATTTTGAAGTAACAACCTATAACATAGATGGGAATAAACTTCTTCTGATCCACTCCTTCTTTTCTTTCCCTTCTTCTGGGACCCACTATGCATTTGTCTAATAGGATCTCCATGACTCCATCCTAGGTGGACTAAATAAACATTCAGCAAATGCCTGAGGGTCCTAACTATGATGTGGAACATTATTTCTATGATAAGTGTTAATGTTCTAAACAACCCACTTGCAAATAACAATTTGGGAGCACAATTCACTTGCCGGTTGGAGTCTGTATTTGCATTATTGTTGTCATAATTTTCTCCTTCTGATAATGAGTGTCATGAATACAATGGAACAGATGTTGAAATTTTCATTTTCTTTATGTGTCCTATGCTCATTTTTTTTCCTGGATAGTTATTATATAGGTTTAAGCTAGTAACTTTATTTTCAATATAGAGTTCCAAAATGTCTTAAAGAAGAACAAAAGGGACAGATGGGTGGTTTATACTTGAAAATAAACTAATTTGCTAGAATAGTACATGGTTTCAAAATTGTAGTAAAGAGGTTTGCATATAATCTAAACTGAAGAACAAAAGAGAGTTGGAAAGTGGTCTATTCCTTTCTTGATAATTTGCTACCACAATGGGTTAGTACATGGCAGCACATTAAAATATAATCCTGTCTCATTCAAAAGAAAAATGCCAAGTGAGAAATGAAACACAAAAGGCTAATTGTTCTTCTATGAGAAGAGAATTGTCTGGAAAATTCTAATTAAAAAATTGGCTTTGATTTTTTTTATTTCCCAATGTTTGGAGTAACTTTGTTATTAATCCAAAATTAGCCTTTACCTGGATCAACCACTGCCTGATTTGGTGATTCAAGTAGCAGGAGATAAAAATATTTGAATTTTTCACATGCAAACCAAAAATTATCATGAAATGTTCAATTTACAAAGTTACAATAAGGATATCTGAGAAAGCAATGGTATATAAGCCCACTTCTATCTAGCTACTCCAGACTAAACTACCAATAAAGTAATATCAAGTTTTCTTACATAAGAACTTATTTTAGAAATATTTCAGTGCCGCCCTTGGCTTTCTATAGAATTTCCCTGGTGCTGCTTGGCATTTGTTTTCTGCTACTAGACTTCCTCACTGTGTAGCCTGAACTAATTTTGTGAAAGAGACTGGGATCTCATACCCGTCTTTTTGTGTAGTCGTTTCCAGAACATGCACATTAGCATTGCAAAATTTTGGAGGTCCAGATGTCTCCTACACTTTTCATTTGATTTATACTTTAAGAATTGGAAAACTTTCAGAAATGAGCTGCCATGTTCTCATCCCTGTTCTTCTGGTATAATGGGGATAGTGATCAGGATTAGATAACCACCATCCCCTGTTCCAAAATATCTTCTCTGTATTGTTTTAGGGGTTTATGCTTATTGATCACTTTAATCTACATAGTCAGTTTTGTTCCCTCTAGAGGTTTACCTGAACACTGAGGAATTGAGACTTGGTGGAGATATGAGAAAAGGGAGTGGGAGAGACAGACAGACAGACAGCAAGAAAGCATGCACATACATGCCACAATGGGGGAATTTGACAGCCAGCATGAAGAAGTGAAATATTTTGAGTTGAGAGAATGAAGTTTCCACAAGATCAGAGCAGGGTTAAAAAAAGGTGGTATCATAGTGTCAACGACCTCTTATCTCTTTGATGGTTTATCTAGGCCCTGGGAGCAGTAAGAGTTTTGAAAGCCCCTAAAAACCAAAACTCCTACTACCTTTACATATGTCCTCTTTATCAGAATTTGTTCCAACATGTTTTGTTGGGAGAAATACCCAGAGAATGAAGAATGTGAATAGAAACTGCCTTGTACCAAAGCCAAACAAAATAACGGAAATGTTTTTCTTGACAAGATGGAAGTAATCCAATAACCACTTTTGATTGGTTTTACATGAACTGTCTTGAGGGGTATGAATTGATATTTGTATTTCTAGTGGTCCTAGATGCATGTGTGAAATATGATGTACTCCTTCTTGGCTCTGGACTGACTCTCCCCTGACCTCGTCTTCACATTGCCACTTAAATCCTCACCTGTGACTCTAGAAATGCTTGCTCATGTGCTGTGTGGCATTCTTGGAAATATTGACTGGGCACTTCTGCGCTTTAGAATGGGGAAAGCCAGTATTAAACCCTATGTTACGCCAGTAGAATTATTTAATAGCTGTGCTGATAGTATTGAGGAATAAATAGGACGTGTCATGAAAACATGTAACAGTGAGAGAAGCAGCTCATCTGGGGAACCAATCAAACTTTCCTGGCAACAGGTGAGACACAGCATTGATGGTGCCACCAGAGGGAAGAATGTGGGTGAAGACCCTGATGTGCTCTTTTTGAACTTCAACTTTGAAATAACTATATACTTTCAGAAAGTGGAAACAGTAGTACAGAGAACTGTTTACCTGTCTCTTCCAATGGTGGAATCTTGTACGACTGTGGAATAATATCAAAACCAGAAAACTGACATGGGTACAATACTAGCAATTAGACTATGGTCCTTGTTCTGTTTCCACCGTCTTTGACATGCCGTCATGTGTGCGTGTGTGTGCGCGTGTGTGTGCAGATGTTGCCATTTTATGCAATCTGACCTCATGCAAAGATTCATGTATTCACGATCACAATCAGGATGTGGAACTGTCCTGTCACCACAAAGGATCTCCATCATGCTTAGTCTTTAGAATCACACCAACTCCTCACCCCTGTCCCTTATCTTCTGGTAACCACTAATCTGTTCTCTATCTCTATAGTTTTTAATTTCAAGAAAGTCATATAACTAAAATAAGATGGTATGCAAAGAGATTGGCTTTTTTCACTAAGCTCAGTGCCCTTAAACTTCATCCAAGTTGTGTTATCAATAGTTTGCTCCTTTTTTTTTTTTTTTTCTGCTGCTGGGACACTTAACCACCGAGTCACAACCCCAGTTCTTTTTGTTATAAGGTCTCTCCAAGCTTCTGAGGTTGCTGAGGCTGGCCTTGAACTTGTGATCCTCTTGCCTCACTCTCCCAAGCTGCTGAGCCACTGGGATTACAGGCACACACAACACCCATCAATTTGCTCCTTTTTATTGTTGAGTGGTACTCTATCCCATAGATGCTTCAGCACTGAACCACTCACATTTCGAAAGACAGTTGGGTTAGTTTCAGTTTGTGGGTATTACAAAGCCACAATGAACATTTGTGCGCCCTAATGCATTTTAAGAAATGAGAAAAAGGCAATTCTGGCTCACAAAAGGAGGTTTGTTGGGGACCTGATCATGCAAAACCACAAATCCTTTCTGGATGTAGACTATAAAAGTGCAAAAATGAATGAATAAATAAGTAAGAGGAAACTGAATGTAAACATGAAGTGTTTTAAGGACTCTCACTTTTGGTGTTATATCAGATATCCAGATGGCTGTCTTTTATTTTCCATTTTTTAATCTAACTGTTTGCACATAATTTGGTGGTCAGATTTGAATACTAGTTTACAGATGGATTGGGGGTACTTTGTACTTGAGCTAGCTCGTTAAAACATAATTCTAAAAACAGGCTTGTAAAAACTTTTCTTCCCTCTGTTCACTTAGGAAAAAACTTATATTTAGCATAAGAATTTTATTGGAAGCACCAAATTGAAAGCTATCTGCTCAGATTCTGCAACCTAAGATTTTGCCTAGTGGTGTGTTGATTAAGAAAAACAAATTGACAAAGCATGGATATATTGGATTTTCTTTAAATCAGCAGGCATAGCTTAGCAGGTTATGAGAGGTCTCTGCGGAGTCAAAGGTCTGCCACCAAATGGAAGATGAGAGTGGAAAACCACCAAGGAGATTTCAGAATGAAATCAGCCCTATCTGACTTAACTCAGTTTAGCAATATAATTGTTCTTGAATGATAAGATGCTGATTTGAACCTCAAGGGCTTCTGCTGTGCTATTCCAGCCCCTAGACTGTCACCAACCTGAATGCTACCAGACCTCCAAGGTACAGCCAGAGCTCTCCTTCCAGGAAGGCTGTCATCACACCATACCTTCCTTGACTGATTTTCTGCTACAGCACTAGGGTCACACAGCTTACTTCATGGATGTCAAATTGTTGCATGTCTTGGTTGTATGTGCCCAATCAAATCCATTAATCTCCTAAAATGTAACAGTGAAATATCAAAATAGAAAATTTGAAGCATGGAGGAGGGAGTTGGGGTGGAAAGACCTATAATACCATTATCCAAGGTGATCTCTTTCAAAGATTCTTCAGCATAATGGTAATAGCACTCAGTGTTTAGAGGTAATAGTGCTCAGTGTTTGTACTTAGTAGGTGTTTTACTTGTGACTACTCTTTCCTGAAAGTCATTTGAACTCTTAGAAACTTCTTGTGGGGGCTGGGGATATAGCTCAGTTGGCAGAGTGTTTGCCTCACAAACACAAGGGCCTGGGTTCAATCCCCAGCACTGCAAAAAAAAAAAAAAAAAAGAAAAAAAAATCTTGTATCCATGGGTCCATTAAACCTACTCCTAAGAATTCCTGCTAAGATAACCATTAGATATATGGACACAATTTATGTATGATGGTTGGTGTGTAGCTCAGTGTGAGAACACTTGCCTGGTATGCCTGAGGCCCTGGGTTTAATCCCCAGCATGGGTGAGGGGGCGGGGGAATTCCATATAAGATTATTTGTTGCAGCATTATTTATGATATATCAAAGTGGAAATAATCCCAAAGGAAATTTAATAGAGTAATACATTTCTTTGCAGGAATTAAGTATTTAAAGAATATTTAATGACATCAAAATATTCTCATGCTATAGTAAAAAATGAGAATACAGAGTTCATACAGCCATATATACCCTGCTCAAATTCTGGCTCCTAATCCTGGCTCCTTTCTGTTCTTCCTCCCTTCCTGCCTCTGTCAGCATTTCTACAATATTCCATTTGCATCTGGGAAAGTTGGGGGTTGTTTTGGAAATTGATATTCTGATTTCCAAGTCTAACATACACCTATGATTAATTGAAAATAATTAGAACAACATACATGTAACGTCAAAC
>JAJEJO010002357.1:0-15601 GCA_020662805.1 Glaucomys volans
ACACCAAGGCACATTATAATGAAAATGCCTAACATACAAAACAAAGATAGAATTTTAAAGGCTGCAAGAGAAAAGAATCAGATTACCTACAGGGGGAAACCGATACAAATATCAGCAAATTTCTCAGCCCAGACCCTAAAAGCAAGAAGGGCCTGGAACAACATATTTCAAGCTCTGAAAGAAAACGGATGCCAACCAAGAATCTTATATCCAGCAAAACTTACCTTCAGATTTGATGACGAAATAAAATCCTTCCATGATAAACAAAAGCTTAAAGAATTCACAAAGAGAAAGGCTGCCCTACAGAACATTCTCAACAAAAATATTCAAAGAGGAAGAAATGAAAAATATCAATCTCAGTCATCATGGGGAGGAACTACCCTAAAGAAAGGGTCAATAAAAGGAGAAACAAAGTTAAGCTAAAAGCCCTAAAAAAGCTAAAATGACAGGAAATGCAAGTCATATCTCAATAATAACCCTGAATGTAAATGGCCTGACCTCATCAATCAAAAGACATAGACTGGCAGACTGGATTAAAAAGAAATACCCAACAATATGCTGCCTTCAAGAGACTCATCTCATAGATAAATATGCACACAGACTAAAGGTGAAAGGTTGGGCAAAAGCATACCATGCACATGGACTGAGTACAAAAGCTGGGGTTTCCATTCTCATTTCAGATAAAACAGACTCCAAACCAAATTTAGTCAGAAGGGATGAAGAAGGACATTGCATAATGCTTAAAGGAAGCATATATCAACAGGACATAACAATCATAAATATTTTTGCACCAAACAATGGTGCATCCATGTATGTCAATCAGATCCTTCTCAATTTCAGGAATCAAATAGACCAAAACACAATAATACTCGGACAATTTAACACTCTTCCCTCATCGTTGGACAGATCTTCCAAACAAAAATTGAACAAAGAAACTGTAAGACTCAATGACACAATCACTAATTTGGACTTAACGGACATATATAGAATATTCCATCCATCAAAAAGCGAATACACTTTCTTCTCAGCAGCTCATGGTTCCTTCTCTAAAATAGACCATATGTTATGCCACAAAGCTACTCTTAGCAATTACAAAAACAAAGAGATACTACCTTGTATAATATCATATCATAATGGAATGAAATTAGATATCAATTATAAAGTTAGAAACAGAAACTACTCCAAGACATGGAGATTAAATAATATGCTATTGAATGATACATGGATAACAGAAGACATTAGGGGGGAAATTAAAAGATTCTTAGAGGTCAACGAGAATAAAGATACAACATATCGAAATCTCTGGGGTATTATGAAAGGATTGCTAAGAGGAAAATTCATTGCATTGAGTGCATTTAATAAAAGAATGAAAAGTCAACAAATCAATGACCTCACATTACAGCTCAAAGCCCCAGAAAAAGAGGAACAGATCATCACCAAAAGTAGTAGAAGACAGAAAATAATCCAAATCAGAGCTGAAATCAATGAAATTGAAACAAAAGAAACAATTCAAAAAATTGACGAAACAAAAAGTTGGTTCTTTAAAAAAAAGAAAGCAAAATCGATAAACCCTTAGCCACGCTAATGAAGAGAAGGAGAGAGAAACTCCAAATTACTAAAATTCGTGATAGAAATGGAAATATTACAACAGACACAATTGAAATACAAAACATAATAAGAAGCTACTTTGAAAATTTATACTCCAACAAAATAGAAAGCGTGGAAGAGATCAACAGGTTCCTAGAGGCATATGAGACACCCAAACTGAATCTGGAGGACATACACAACTTAAATAGATCAATTTCAAGCAATGAATTAGAGGAAGTCATCAAAAGCCTACCACCAAAAAATGTCCAGGACCAGATGGATTCACATCCGAGTTCTACAAGACCTTCAAAGAAGAGCTCATTCCAATACTCCTCAAAGTATTTCACAAAATAGAGGAGGAGGGACCCCTTCCAAACTCGTTCTATGAAGCTAATATCACCCTGATACCAAAACCAGAGAAGGACACATCAAGGAAAGAAAATTTCAGACCCATATCTCTAATGAACATGGATGCAAAAATTCTTAACAAAATCTTAGCAAATCGCATACAAAAGCATATTAAAAAGATAGTGCACCATGATCAAGTGGATTTCATCCCTGCGATGCAAGGTTGGTTCAACATCCGGAAATCAATCAATGTAATTCACCACTTCAACAGACTTAAAGTCAAGAACCACATGATTGTTTCAATAGATGCAGAGAAAGCATGTGATAAAATACAACACCCCTTCATGCTCAAAACACTAGAAAAAAAAGGGATAGTGGGGACATTCCTTAACATTCTAAAGGTTATTCATGCTAAGCCCACAGCTAACATCATTCTAAATGGAGAAAAATTGAAAGCATTCCCCCTGAGTACTGGAACAAGGCAGGGATGCCCTCTTTCACCACTACTATTCAACATTGTTCTTGAAACTCTAGCCAGAGCAATTAGACAGACCAAAGAAATTAGAGGAATACGAATAGGAAGAGAAGAGATCAAACTATCCATATTTGCTGATGACATGATTCTCTATTTAGAAGATCCTAAGCATTCCATCAGAAAACTTCTGGAACTCATTAATGAATTCAGTAAAATAGCAGGATATAAAATTATTGCTCATAAATTTAATTCATTTTTATTCGTAAGTGATGCATCCTCTGAGAGAGAAATTAAGAAAACTACCCCATTCACATTAACCTCAAAAGTAAAATACTTGGGAATCAATCTAACAAAAGATGTGGAAGACCTCTACACAGAGAACTACATAACACTAAAGAAAGAAATTAAAAAGCATCTGAGAAGATGGAAAGATCTCCCATGTTCTTGGATAGGCAGAATTAATATTGTCAAAATGGCCACACTTCCAAAAATTCTATACAAATTCAATGCAATAACAATTAAAATTCCAATGACGGACCTTGTAGAAATAGAGCAAGCAGTCAGGAAATTCATTTGGAGGAATAAGAGATCCAGAATTGCTAAAGCAATCCTTAGCAAGAAGAGTGAAGTGGGGGATTTCACAATACCGGACCTTCAACTCTACTACAGAGTAATAGTAACAAAAGCAGCATGGTATTGGTACCAAAATAGACAGGTAGATGAATGGTACAGAATACAGGACACAGTGACAAACCCACATAAATACAGGTATCTCATACTTGACAAAGGAGACGAAAGCATGCAATGGAGAAAAGACAGTCTCTTCAACAAGTGGCGCTGAAACAACTGGAAATCCATACGCAGTAAAATGAAACTAAACCCATATCTCTCACCCTGGACAAAACTCAACTCAAAGTGCATCTAGGACCTAGAAATCATACCAGAGACTCTGCACCTAGTAGAAGAGAAAATAGGTCCAAATATTCACGATGTTGGCCTAGGACCAGATTTCCTTAACATGACTCCCAAAGTGCACGAAATAAAAGCACGAATCAATGATTGGGATATAGTCAAACTAAAAAGCTTTTTCTCAGCAAAGGACTCAATCAGCAATGTGAAGAGAGAGCCTTCAGAGTGGGAAAAAATCTTTGCCTCACACACTTCAGACAGAGCACTAATCTCCAAAATCTACCAAGTACTCAAAAATCTTTACACCAAGAACACTAATAACCCAATCCACCTGAGTCAGATCTTCAAAATCTGAATTTGCATTGAAAAAGAGCCTTGAGTGGTCTGCATGCACAGGGAAGTTTGAGAAGTCCTGATATGGACCTTAGCAACTCCAAGAATGGTCCATGGACCAGTAGGATCTATGTCACCTAGAACTCACAGGATACTGGGAAAATCAGATGCCAATTCAGTGGATATTAAGAAGAGGACCTGAGACTCTGCATTATACCAAGCTTCTAGAGGATGCCAGAGTTGTTGACGATGGACCACAATGTGAACCCCAAGCACTGAACAGACAGGATGAATCTGGCTCCTTCTCTAGACCATGAAACACACAGCAGCAGGGATAAGATATAACATATCCAGGATCAAATGTTCAGCACCTAGCACAGGGTGCAGGTAAGTTCATTAAATAGTAGTGATGCAAAAATAATGTATTGACTGACTGAACTAATGAATAAGTGAATGAATTAATACAAATAAAAAGAGTGTGTGGATAAGGTGAAAATGATGGGAGGGTCCCCAGGTTGGGCAGAGAGGATTTTACAGCCAAAGCACCAACAACACAGGCCCTGTGCTGTCACACACAAGGACATTGTTACCATTGCAGCTGAAGTTGCTATGTGTCTGGGAAGTTTTTGGATGGGAACAAAATCCCTCAGAGCAGCCACAGCTGTAGGAGCCTGGGGTGTTGGTTTAGAATGAATTGGGGCCACATGGCGATGGGTCCTGGAAGCATTTGTCAACATGTGCAAGAGTTCAAGGCTATCAAGAATCTCCAAGGAACAAGGAGGAGCTCATCTCCCTGTTTGTTGGGTAAGCCCCTGGCTTGCATCTGCGCTCTACTCCTGACCTCTGAAATTCAGTTGACCATTGCTCAGGGTAAAGCCAGGGTGGCAGGTGCAAATGTAGCTCCTGGGAGTATTGGTGCAGTTGGAATCGACAGGGAACATGTCACCACACTCATCGATGTAATAAGGGAGAGCAGGGGTGAAACAGGTGTGTGCAATGGTCCAACAAAGAACTGTGGGGACTTAGCAATGGGGAAGCATACCCACACAGGCATCACTACGTAGCTTTGTCTTATATGGAAATCACAGAATGCACTGAACAATTGGTATGGCCTCTGCACACAATCAAGAGACGAAGAATGAAAAGACATGTGAGTGTAACAGGCCTCGCTATTTTACAGTCAACTTCATTGAATACAAAGGAGGACCCTCCAAAATAATGACAAAAGGTGTCACATGGTGAATACACAAACCAGCAACACGGTCGCTCATTGTCATTCTTGAGTATTATGTACTGTGCACAACATTGGAGCTATGCTACTGTGATGCACTGCACAGGTTGTCATGCCAATGTCACCACACACACAGGAGTCACACTAATGTGTTGAACAGTGACAATTACAACACTGCCAGGCTGGCAGAATTTGGGGAACTCATTATACATTCATGGAACCTCCATTATGTGTACAATCCACTGTGGACGGAAACATCACTACTGTCCATAGCATTGGACAGAGTTGTCCTGGAAAATGGCGACCCAGGCAGGAACTACATTGCCCAGAAGGCCCAGGGTGAGGTCATGTGACTAGTCCTCCCTCCAGGAATGTGAGAGGGGACTCACATACCACTTCTGAGCCAAGATAGTTAAGAAGGAAATGTGACTTTTGCTCTCTCTGCCCTTCACAGGCTGGAATCCCAAGGTCCTAAGGACAGAAAGACTTAAAGATGGAGGAGACTGTTCCTTTATCACCATGTGCCAGAAAGCTGGCTGATGGCCAGTTATTCCTATATTGGCTGTGGAGGGTGAGAAATCTCTTCTGAGTTCAGTCAGTCATATTCAGCTGGGAGCCCACTGCTCAGGGAATGCTGGGCAGTAGGAGACATCTGTGGCCTGTGGTGACATGAGGGTGGTACAGTGCCCCTGGAATCCAGGAGCCAGAGGCCAAAGATGCTGTCAAACACCCAAACATGCCAGAGAAATTCCCCCAAACAAAAAAATACACAGCCTACAATGTCAGGGGGCTGGGGTGGCCACACACACACGTGAACACACTGAGATGGAAACTAATCAGAATGGCCCAACCTGAACCACCAGCTCATAATAGATGAAGAACAAAATGAAGGGATATCACTGGTGGTCACTAAGTACAGGGCAATTTGTTACCCTGCTATAGCTAACTGTGACAGATGGAGTATGAAAGGCAGGTGTGCCTGCAAACACATCTTCAACTAAGCAGTGTTCTGATGCAGGCTGTATGGTGCCACACCCTGCTCCACAGAGTCATGTAGAACAACAGTGTCACCCTAGACACTGGAGACGCAGCCATCATACCTTGGTGAGGACATTCCACCATGGAAAGTGGATTCAAGGGGATAAAACTGGAGAAAGGGGGAGAATCACAGGGAGACTGCTGCAGTGATGAGGAAGCCTGAGCCCAGGGCAGAGGGGAAGAATCCAAGGTGTGCAGACAGCAGGTTCCTTAGCTGTGCTAATGGCAGCATGGAAGCAAAGGGAAGACAGAGAGACCCCCAGGGCTGACCTCAGGAAAGCTCTGAAGTTCAGGTCTGAGCGCTCCCTGGGGAGGGTCTATCTGGGGCCCTGGATCCTTGGATGGGGGCTGCTCTGTGCATGGCAGGATGCTTAGCAGCTCCTCTGTCCTCTACCTCTGAGATGCTGCCAGTAACTCACACCTCCACCTGTGACAATTCAGAGTGCCTCCGGACTTTGCCAGCATATCCTTGGGGAAATTAGTCACTCTAGGGACAAGAGCACCTCCCTAACCTCAAGCATAACCCAACCCATGACTTGATCCATTTGGCTTTCAACAGGAAGTTCAGATCCCAGTTTGTCCACCTCAAGGCTGTGCACCCTTAGAAAAGTCACTTCACCTCTCTGAGCCCCAATGCTCTCATCCCTATGATGAGGGTCATAGCACCATCCTCCTGTGGTCTTCCAGAGGGACAAACTCTACTTAATCAGGTAGACAAATGACGAAGACCAGGTCCTCTATACAGTCATAAGTGGAGCCATTACAGACAAATCCAGCTTGGCAGCTGCAACTGTTGCTCCCCACAGAATTGGAATTGTTGGAATGCTCAGGGCAGAGCCTGCCACGGAGGCACTCTTCGATGTCTGAAAGGGAGAGGGGATGGGCATGTGAACCAGAGATCCACTGTGTGAGTCTAGAGATGCACACACTCAGCCAGAGGTAGATAGCCATGCAAGGCCCATGTCCTGGTGCCCAGAGGATTAACCTATAAAGATGAAGGTGCCCGGGTCCTCCAGGAACCAGACTTCCATGGGAGAGGAGAAGCCAGGAAGACAGCTGCACTCATAACTCTCCCACCAGTTCTTGCAGACTGAGTTAGGACCACAGCATGGGGTCTGCTCAGTACATTCATCAATATCTGCATAGACAAAGAACCAGCATGACAAATTTGCCCCATCCAGTCAGGCACGGTGCCACATGCCTGTCATCCCAGAGGGTTAGGAGGCCAAGGCAGGAGTATAGCAAGCTCAAATTCACTCTCAGAAAAATGTGAGGCACTAAGCAACTCAGTGAGTCACTGTCTCTAAATAAAATACAAAATAAGACTGGGGATGTGGTTCAGTGGTCAAGTGCCTGAGGGTTGAATCCCTGTATGCACACATACACACACACAATAAAATAATTGCAAAGAATAGCCGGGCACAGCGGCACATGCCTGCAATCCCAGCAACTCAGGAGTCTGAGGCAGGGGGATCGCACATTCAAAGCCAGCCTCAGCAACTTAGCGAGACCCTAGCAACTCAATGAGACCCTGTCTCTAAATAAAATACAAAAATAGGCCTGGGGATGTGGCTCAGTGGCCGAGTGCCCCTGGTTTCAATCTCTACTACCAAATAAATAAATAAATAAATAAATAAATAAATAAATAAATAATTGCACCATCCTGGTGACCAGATGCCATTTTCCAGAGGTAGTTAAAGAATCCCCCATTCCATATGCTCCTCCTTCCATGTGATGAGGCATCCTTCCACCAAGGGAGGGTCTGTGTCCCCTCCCACACTTGTCACTAGGGTGGCAGAGCTGCCAGCTCACAAAACCTTGAACCTAAGTCATGAGAATACCATGTACACCACCTGGTTCCCTGAGGTGCTCCATCTTGGAATGTGCCGCCATGCTGTGAGGAATCCCAACCAGCCCTCATGTCTACAGTGGTGAGGAATCAGAACAAGAGAGAGCAGGGAAGGGAGGGGTGAAGAGGGTTGGAGGGAGGGAGGAAATGGGAAACATGGAGAGAGGGAGAGAGGAAGTCCTGTTGGATCTTTGATGAGGGAAGTTCTTGCATCCAGTACCTAGCAGCTTCTGTGGGGTTTTCCTACTAGATCATAGAGGGTTTATGGAGTGCAAACTCACCTTCACATGTCACTCCTCGGCCCCTGAATTGGCTTTGTCCGTTGCTGGACAGGAAGCCCTGTTTGCAAGTGCAGTAGTAGCTCCCCATGGTGTTGGTGCTGGTTGCAGTAAGTGGGCACCTCCTGAGGTACATACACTCATTCACATCTGCGCCGCATGGAAGGAAGGATTTGGACAAGATTAGAGTGCAGAGTACAGCCACAAGGGACACCAGCACAAAAGGGGGCAGTGACTGTTGTGGGATCAATGTGCCTGGAAGAGGTGCACGAAGCCCTGAAACCTGGTGCCTGTGAATGTGGCCTTATTTAAAGGGGAAATTCTTTGATGATTTTTGAAATGTAAATGAAGATGCAGTCTAGGGAGTGGGGCAGACCTTCAATCCAAGCAAAGTGGCACCTTCTGAGGAGGGAAGAGACCCCAAGACAGGCTCAGGTAGAAGGTATGTGACCATGGACACAGATTAGGACAACGTGTGTAGAAGCCAAGGAGCACAAGGACTGCCAGCAACCTCAAAAGTTAAGACAAAGGAGCACTGCAGATTCCACAGGACAGAAAACATCCCGAAACACCTCAGCTTCCACCTCAGCCCCAGAACTGCAAGAAAAAAATTGTTGTGGCTATAAGCCACCCAGCTTGTGCTGATTTGTTACAGTGACCCTAAGCCCCTGAGAGAACAACCAACAGTGCTGAATCAAGTACATTGAAGACCCCACACCCTTGCTACTCAAAGTGTGGTCCAAGGGACAACAGCATGAGCACCATCTTGGAGTTCAATGGAAATGCCAAGACCTCAAGCCCTGAGCAAGATCTTCCAAATCAGGATCTGCATTTGAACAAGAGCTCTGAGTGGTCTGCATGCACAGGGAAGTGTGAGAAGCCCTGATATGGATGTTGGCTAATCCAAGAATGGTCCATGGACCAGTAGCATCTATCTCACCTTGAACTCACAGGACATCTTGGAAAATCAGATGCCAACTCAGCAAGACTAAAGAAAGGGACCTGAGACTCTGCATTATACCAAGCACCTGGAGGATGCCAGGGTTGTTGGACATGGACCACACTGTGAAGTCCAAGCACTGAACAGACAGGATGAATCTGGCTCCTTCTCTAGACCATGAACCACACAACAGCAGGGATAAGGCCCAGCATATTCAGGATCAAACGCTCAGTACCTAGTGCAGGGTGCTGGTAAGTTCATTAAATAGTAGTGATGCAAAAATAATGTATTGACTGAGTGAACTAATAAATGAGTGAATGAATGACTACAAAGAAAAAGAGTGTGTGGATAAGGTAAAAATGAAGGGAGTGTCCCAAGGTTGGGCAGAGAGAGGACTTTACAACAAAAGCACCAAAAACTCAGACCCCATTGCCGTCACACACAAGGAGGTCCTTACCATTGCAGGTGAAGTTGCTGCGTGTCCCAAAAGCTTTGGATGGCAATGAAAGCCCACAGAGCAGCCACAACTCTAGGAGTCTGGGAAGTGGGGCACAATGAATTGGGGCCACACAGCGATGGGTCCTGGAAGCATTTCTTAAAATCTGCAAGATTCAGGACTATGAAGAAATTCAGAAAAACAAGGAAGAACACATCTCCTGGGTCATCTGGTAAGCCCTCTGTGCACCCATGCACTCTACTCCTTGCCCTCTGAAATTCAGTTAACCATTGCTTAGTGCACAACCAGGGTGGAAGGTGCAAATGTAGCTCCCAGGAGTGTTGGTGCAGTTGGAATTAAAAGGGCACATGTCAACACACTCATCGATGTCTTTAAGGGAGACTAGGGGTGAAGCAGGGAGGTGCAAGGGTACAGCAAAGAATGGTGGGGCCCTAGCGATGGGGGCGCATCTGCACAGGCCTCACTAGGTGGCTATGTCTTTTGTGGAAATCACAGAATGTACCAGACACTTGGTGTGGCCTCTGCACACAATCAAGAGACACAGGAAGTTCAAGACAGGTGAGGCCAACACACCTTGCTATTTTACAGTCAACTTCATTTAATAAGTAGGAGGACCCTGCAAAATAATGATAAAAGGTGTCGCATGGTGAATACACAATCCAACAACACTGTCCCTCAATATCATTATTTAGAATTATGTACTGTGCACAAACAGTGCTGTGCACTACTACCTACACAAGTGTGTGATGGACTGCACAGGTGTGTCATGCCAACGTCACTACACATGCAGGAGTCACACTAATGTGTTGAACAGTGATAACTACAACACTGCCAGGCAGGAGGAGTTTGGGGATCTCATTATACATTCTTGGAACCTCCATTATGTGTACAATCCACTGTGAATGGAAACATCACTACTGTCCATAACACTGTACGGAGTTGTACTGGAAAATGGCAACCCAGGCAGGAACTACATTGCCCAGAAGGCCCTGGGTGAGGTCATGTGACTAGTCCTCCCTCCTTGAATGTGAGCGGGGAGTCACATGCCACTTCTAAGCCAAGACAGTTAAGAAGGAAATGTGACTTTTGCTCTCCCTGCCCTTCACAGGCTGGGACCCCAAGGTCCAAAGGATAGAAACACCAAAAGATGGAAGGAGACTGCTCCTTTATCGCCACATGACAGAAAGCTGCACACTGGTCGGATGGACCCATTATTGGTTGTTGACAGTCAGAAATCTCTATTAAGTTCAACCAGTGCAACTTGACTGGGAGAAACTGCCTCATACTCAGGGAATGCTGGACAGTCTGGAGACATCTTTGCCCTATGGTGACTTAAGGGTGGGAGAGTGCTCCTGGAATCCAGCAACTAGTGACCAAAATGCAGCCACACACCCAACCATGAAAGAGACAATTCCCAAAACAACAAAATAGACAGCCTAACATGTCAGCAGTGCTGGGGTGGCCACACACACACACGTGAACACACTGAGTTGGAAACTAACCAGAATGACCCAACCTAAACTGCCAGCCCATCATAGATCAAGAACCAAATGAGGCTCATCAATCGTGGTCACTAACTGTATGGCAATTTGTTACTCAGCTATACCTAACTGCTACAGATGGAGTATGAAAGGCAGGTGTACCTATAAATAACTCTTAAACTAAGCAGGGTTCTGATGCAGGCTGGATGGTGCCACGTCCTGCTCCATGGATCATGGTGAACAGTAGTGTCACCCTAAGCACTGGAGACACAGAAATCATCCCTTGGTGAGGACATTCAACCATGGAAGGTGGACTCGAGGGGACAAAAATCACAGAGAGGCTGCTGCAGTGATGAGGAATCCTGAGCCCAGGGCAGAGGGGCAGAATCCAAGGTGCACAGATGGCAGATTCCCCAGCTGTGCTGACTGGAAGCATGGAGGCAAAGGGAAGACATGGAGACACCAGGTCTGACCTCAAGTGCCTCTGGGGGAAAGCTCTGAAGTTCAGGTCTGAGTGCTCCCTGGGGAGGGCCTCTCTGGGGCCCTGGATCCTTGATGGGGGCTGCTCTGTGCATGGCAGGATGCTTAGCTCCTCTGTCCTCTACCTCTGAGATGCTGCCAGTAACTCACACCTCCACCTGTGACAATCCAGAGCACCTCTAGACTTTGCCAGCATCTCCTTGGGGAAAAACACACAATTCACAAGAGCACCTCCCTAAGGTCAATCATAGCCCAACCCATGGCTTGATCCATGTTGGCCCTCAACAGGAATTCAGATCCCAGTTTGTCCACCTCAAGGCTGTGCACCCTTAGAAAAGTCACTTTACCTCTCTGAGCCCCAATGCTCTCATCCCTATGATGAGGATCATAACATCATCCTCCTGTGGTCTTCCAGAGGGACAAACTCTACTTTATCAGGTAGACAAATGACAAAACCAGGTCCTCTGTACCTTCACAAGCAGAGCCATTGAAGACGAATCCAGCATGGCAAATATAGCTCCCCACAGAATTGGCACAGTTGGAATGCTCAGGGCAAACCCCCCCATGGAGGCACTCATTGATGTCTGAAAGGCAGAGGGGATGGGCACGTGAACCAGAGATCCACTGTGTGAGTCTAGAGATGCACACACTCAGCCAGAAGTAGACACTCACACAAGACCCATGTCCTGGGGCCCAGAGGATTTACCTGTACAGGAGAATGTGCCTGGCTGCCCCAGGACCCAGTCTCCAGTGGTAGAGGAGAAGCCAGGAAGACAGCTGCACTTGTCCCTCCCCAGCAGGTTCTTGCAGACTGAGTTAGGACCACAGCGTGGGGGCCTCTCAGTACGTTCATCATCATCTGTACAGATAAAGAACCATTGTCACTAATATGTCCCATCCAACCAGGTGACAGGCACATGCCTGTCATCCCAGTGGCTAGGGAGGCTCAGGCACGAGGATTACAATTTCAAAGCCACCCTCAGCAAAAAGTGAGGCACTAAGCAACTCAGTGGACTCTATCTCTAAATAAACTACAATATAAGACTGTGGATGTGGCTCAGTGGTTGAGTGCCTCTCAGTTCAATCCCTGGTAACTCCCAAAGAAACATTGCTCCATCCTGGAGAGCAGATGCCATTTTCAAAGGTGGGTGTAAGAATCCCCCATCCCACATGTTCCTCCTGTACTGTGGTGAGGCATCCTTCCACCAAGGGTAGGTCTGTGTTCCCTCCCACACTTGTCATTAGGGTGGCAGAGCTGTCAAGTGACAAAACATTGAACCTAAGTCATAAGAACACCATGCACTTCCTCTTGGTTCCCTGAAGTGCTCCATCTTGGAATGTGCTGCCATGCTGTGAGGAAGCCCAAAAAGCCCTCACATCTACAGTGGTCAGGAATCAGAACAAGAGAGAGCAGGGAAGGGAGGGGTGCAGAGGAGTGGAGGGAGGGGGGAAATTTGAAGGAGGGAGGGTGAGAGGGAGAGGAAGTCCTGTAGGACCTTTGATGAGGGAAGTCCTTGCATCCACTACCCAGCAGCTTCCAACACATTTTCCTACCAGATCATCAAGGGTTTGTGGGATGCAAACTCACCTTCACATGTCACTCCTGGGCCCCTCAATTGGCTTTGTCCATTGCTGGACCGGACGCCTGGATTGCAAGTGCAGTAGTAGCTCCCCATGATGTTGGTGCCAGTTGTATATGTTGGACACCCGGTGGTGTTCCCACACACGTTCACATCCACGCAGAGAGGAAGGAAGGGTTTCGACAAGATTATAGTGCAGAGTGGAGCCACCAGTGACACCAGCACAGAAGGGGCAGTGACTGATGTGGGTTCCATGTGCCTGGAAGTGGTGCACAAAGGCATGAACCTGCTGCCTGTGAATGTGACCTTATTTAAAGGGGATCTTTATGGATGCAATTGGAAATGTAAATGGAGATGCAGTCATAGGGAGTGGGGAAGACCTTCAATCCAACCCATGTGGAACCTTCTGAGGAGGGAAGAGACTCCAAGACAGGCTCAGGGAGAAGGTATATGACAATGGATGCAGATTGGGGCAATGTGTGTACAAGCCAAGGAACACAAGGACTGCCAGCAACCTCAGAAGCTAGGACAAAGGAGCACTGCAGATTCCACATGACAGAAAACATCCCCAAACACCTCGGCTTCAGACTCAGCCCCAGAACTGCAAGAAAATAAATTGCTGCTACTATAAGCCACCCAGCTTGTGCTGATTTGTTACAGTGGCCCTAAGCCCCTGAGATAGCAGCCAACCGTGCTGAGTCAAGTACCATGAAGACCCCACACCATTGCTACTCAGTGTGTGATCCAAGGGACAGAACAGGAACATCATCATGGAGTTCAATGGAAATATGGAAGGGAGAAAATGTGAAGGAGGGAGGGAAAGAAGATGGCAAGAAGTCCTGATGGATTTTTGATGAGGGAAGTCCTTGCATCCACTACCCCACACCTTCCAACACATTTTCCTACCAGATCATCGAGGGTTTGTGGGGTGCAAACTCACCTTCACATCTCACTCCTGGGTCAATTGGCTTTGTCCCTTGCTGGACTGGAAGCCGTGTTTGCAAGTGCAGTATTAGCTCCCCATGGTGTTGGTGCAGGTTGCATAAGCTGGGCACACGGTGGTGTCCGCACACTCATTCACATCTGGGCAGCAAAGAAGGAAGGATTTGGACAAGATTAGAGTGCAGAGTACAGCCACTTGGGACACCAGCACAAAGGGGGCAGTGACTGTTGTGGGTTCCATGTGCCTGGAAGAGGAGCATGAAGCCCTGAATCTGGTGCCTGTGAATGTGACCTTATTTAAAGGGGATTTTTGTCGATGCAATTGGAAATGTAAATGAAGATGCAGTCATAGGAAGTGGGGTAGACCTTCAATACAGGCCAAGTGGCGCCTTCTGAGGAGGGAAGGGACCCCCAGACAGGCTCAGGGAGAAGGTATGTGACCATGGACACAGATTGGGGCAATGTGTGTACAAGCCAAGGAGCCCAAGGACTGCCAGCAACCTCAGAAGTTAGGACAAAGGAGCACTGCAGATTCCACACGACAGAGAACAGCTCCCAACACCAGTGCTTCCACCTCATCCCCAGAACTGTGGAAGAATAGATTATTGTTGCTATAAGCCACCCAGCTTGTGCTGATTTGTTACAGTGACCCTAAACTCGTGAGAGAGCAGCCAACAGTGCTGAGTCAAGTACCTTGAAGACCTCACACCTTTGCTACTCAATGTGTGGTCCAAGGGACAGCAGGATGAGCATCATCTTGGAGTTCAATGTTTCCAGACCTCAAACCTTGAACCAGGTCTACCAAATCAGAATCCAAATTTTAACAAGGGCCTTGAGTGGTCTACATGCACAGGGAAGTGTGAGAAGCTCTGATATCGACCTTGGCTACCCAAGAATTGTCCATGGACCAGTAGGATCTATCTCACCCTGAACTCAGGACATCTTGGAAAATCCAGATGCCAACTCAGCAGGTCTAGAGAAGGGGACCTGAGACTGCAGTATTCCAAGGTCCTGGAGGATGCTGAGATTGTTGGCCATGGACCACACTGTGAACCCCAGCACTGAACAGAGGATGAATCAAGAGTGAAGCTTTGGAGAGAGGTAGGGCTTGGTTCAAGTTCCAACAGGAACCTCAGTGCAGAGAATGATGACTCTTCTTCCCGACCCTGGGCACCCTCTTCGTTTCAGTGGTTAGTCCGTCCATGAAGGTTGCCTTGCCGTCTTCGTGTGCACTGGGCGTGGTCACTGAGAGGCCCGAGCAGAAGCGATGTGTGTGACTTTGTCATGATCTTGCAATGCATGCGGTCTCACTCCTCCCTCCCTGATGGGGGCTTCACATGGGTAGATGGGAGGGCCAACCCTCAGCCACAGGGATGAGGCAACACTGGGACAGAGGCAGCAGGACGATGGTCTGTGGGACCCAGGATGTGCTCCCAGGCAGGGTTCCCTGCCACCTGCTCCATCTCCAACAGAGGTGCTCAACAGAGGCTCAATAAATAATGTGGCCTGAATGAAAGTCTTTGCAGATGTGGAGATTTCGTCCATGGGGGATGGAAGTGTGGAGACAGCAATAGGAAATAACAGATGCTACAGCATATCCCCTGATGACTGAAGGTAGAGAAAAATTAAAGGGAAGATACAGACTGCAGAAGTGGCCAGGGGGAGGAGGTAAC
>JAJEJO010002358.1:0-27169 GCA_020662805.1 Glaucomys volans
TTCGGCCTTTTTCGAGAAATGCTGCTGTCTCGCTATTTGTTATGTGTGCCCTCGGGCAAGCCCTGGGCAGGTCCCTCCTCTCCTTTCTGTGCTCAGATGTCCTGTGTCTGCAGGTGCCAATCACTCACCTAAAGGGTGTGGTTAAAGGGCCGGCTGTCCCCATCTGGAAGGCAGATGTCACGTGGGTGCCGTTGGTGGCTCCCGGCTCACCACCGCCCAGGGTGTCAACGTGATCCTCCCCACGCACCCCAGCCTTCGTCCTCCCAGCCACTGCACTGCTCTCCGATCTCTCGGGCCTTCTCTTGCCTCCACTTATGGCACTCCTGACTCGTCCTGCATCCAGCCTCTTCTGTCAGAGGCCCCTGCCTCTTGCCTAAGCTGTGTCCTTTAGGATTTCCTTGCTTAGGGGCCTTGGTGTGTCCCAGGCCGAAAAATTGCCATGAGCTCCTCCCTTCCAAGCCAGTTTCTCCATCCCAGAGCTGCTTGGAAGTGTGACGTGAGCAGACGCCTGTGGGGCATGCGCACGGAGGGGCTTGTTCTCCTGCTGTGTTCTGCACGGGGCCCACCGTGAGGATGAGCCCCCTCAGGCCCCCTCTTGGATGAAATGTTCCGAAGAGGAGAGCTGAGGTCCCCAAACAACAGCCTGCCAGACAGCAGGCATGGGAAGGAGGCCATCCTGGCTCCCGCAGCAGCTGACCGGGGGCCAGCTGGTTGCAGATGTGGAAAGAGGCCCAGAACCCAGTGGGTCTAACTCAGGCAGCCCAGCAGACTCCGAGGCAGGGGGTTCAGCTCCCAAGCTTCCGGGGGGAGTGTTTTGCAGCAGAAGGTAATAGCCATGGTGCAGCTGTAGTTTCATCTACCTAAAGTATTTTTTTAAGCTTCATTTAGAGATTTCTAGAATTGGCCTAAAACTCCAGGCTGAAAGTTCTGAACACTTTGAAGATGCTGCTCAGTTAGGACCCACTCCATGTGCTGCAGGGGGTCCACAGTTAGCCGACTTTCTTTCTGTGAGCCATCCCGGGTCCCCCCACCAGCCCCAGGCTATTTCTGGATGCTTTCAAGTTTTTTTCCATCATCTTTGATGTTTCTCGGTTTCACGATGACGCACTTGGGGGTGAACTTTGTTCCCTGACTGGGATTGGGGGATATTTGGGGGCCTGATGATTGAGGTCTTTCCATAATTTGGAGAATTATCAGCTCTCATCTCTTATTGTCTCTTTCCCATTTTTTTCTTGGTTCCCTTTGAAATCCCAATCTTTGCACACCGGGCCCTTCACAGGCTCTTCTGTAACCAACACCTGCTCACGTGTGTGTCCCACCCTGCCCTCTCTGGACTGTGATCAGATAGCTTCTGACCCACCTTAACATCCTTCTCCTACTGTCCGTTCTGCTGTATTTCACTCACAATTACTAGAAGTTCTATAATTTTTCAAATCATCTTGTTCCCTGCTAATACATTAAGCTCCCTTTTGAAGCTTCCCTTGAATTTTTAAAACATGTTAAAGTTTTAGTGCACAATCTGATGTTCGGGTGTCTGAAGTCTCACTGGGTCTACTTCTGCTGCCCCAATTCCCTGTGCTGTCCTCACTCCCGGGTGCGCCATCTGGGAGCTGCAAGTTCCTTGGGAGGAAGTGGGGCTGGAGCTGCCCCTCCTTTCTTTCTTTCCTGCTCCCGTCCTCCTCTCTCCGAGGAGCCGCTCTGGTTTTCCTGAGGTCTTGGAGTCACGCAGACCTGGGTGAGGAGGCAGGTGTGGGCTGAGAGGCAGGTTCTCTGCCCTCTCTGGGTGCGGGGCTCACACTCATTCTTTCCCACACCCTCTGCCCAGCCCGGGGAAGGCCTGGGTATTCCCACTTCCCCCGCTTTTGCTACTGGGCAGCGGCTGGGTGCCGTCCTCCTTCCCTCGGTCTCTTTTATGATTTTTATGTTCTTGCTTTGTCTGCAGTGGCACGTGTGTTTGCAGCTGAGGAGCTGATGGGGCATGGGCTTGGGCCCAACCTGGCCACAAGTTCAAGGTTAGACTCTGGAGCCTGCACTCTGGTAGTGACTATTTTGCAGGCAGAAAAATCTCCCAATTAAGAAGTGACATGTTTTCCTGATGGGGGTTCATCCTCCCCAGATTCTTGCTTAGCTGATGGGGACGTGGGTTGGCCACCCCTATGCAGACCTTGGTTCTCTCGTGTAAGAGCTGTTCTCTCCAGCCAAGGGCTGTACCGTATTCCTCATCTGCAAGATTCTGAGAGTCCATCCATCAGCAAACATCTCTGGAGCCTCTCCAGGTGCTGGGCCTGCTGTGAAGGCAGAGAACTGTGCCTAGGTGTCCTCCTCCCCTGGGACCTGGTGTGGATTGGGTTACATGACAGAGGGGAATGGAGGCTGCCCATCAGCTGGCTGCCACTTGGGGAGACAGTCTGGGTTGTCCAGGCTGCCCGTAGGATCACGGGTTCCTCCACGTGGAAGAAGGAAGCCAGAGAGGAGCTCAGAGCCGCGCACAGGTCTGGGAGATGCTGTATGGCGGGCTCTGAAGACGGAGTGAGGGACCCCGGGCCCAGGGATGCTGTGGCCCCTGAGGTTGGAAAAGGCAGGAAATAGATTCTGTGCTCTAGGAAATAGTCCCCAGGCTCTGGCCTCCAGAAGGAGTGTGGTTCCGCCATCGCCTTGACTCCAGCCCAGGGAGACTCATTCTAGACCTCCGACCCCAGAGCTGAGGGTGGGGATCTGCCGTCCCAGGCCACTGCCTTTGTGGTGTTCTTTACAGCAGCCACAGGAAGTCACGGCCGTAGGTGGGCAGTGTGATCTGTTGCCAGGGCACAGCGGGAGGGTGCCTGTTTGCCCTCTGCCTCGAGGCTGGCCAGTGGTGCCCTGGGAACCTCATTCTCCAGGGACACTCCTGACCCTTCCTCCAAATCACTTGAAGGCTCAGGTGCTGGGGACAGAAGCTAAGCTCTGAGCAACACCTGACCAGTGTCCCTCCAAGAGCTTCAGGCCTCCTGGCCCGGCCACCAGCCCGAGACTTCGAGTGAGTTGCAGTGTGTCCAGGTGCCCATGCTCATGGACAGGTGTGGGATGGAGCTGGTGGCCTCGGAGCCTCAGCGTCCATGGCAGTCAGCAGCATCTGATAGCATTTCCACCAAAGCATCAGGCTCAGAGCAGTGCTCTTGGGCTTCAGTGTTCCTCTACCAAGGGCAGAAGCTGCTGTCCCTCTTCAGGAGAAGGATACTGGCTTAAAGAGGATGTGCAGTCCTCACTGGGCAGGTGGCTGCCCAGGGATGCTGAACAGGGTCCCTGTGGCGCAGAGGGCCAGTGCTGCCCTCAGGGTGCCTATGTCCAGCCTCCTCTTTCCTAGAGGGAGCATGAGGGTGGAGGGGAGGCCGGACCCTCACACGCCGAGGCGAGCCTGACCCTGGCTCCTGGGCCTGGGCTTTGACACTCTCTTGGCTCCCTGCTTGGCTCAGCTGGCACCCGCTTGCCCTGGAAGTCTTCCATGCACACCGAGGTGCAGGCTCCTTTCCACCCTGGAAAAGGCAGCAGATGGTCATCTGTGTGCAATTAGCTTTAAAACACTTCTGCATAAATTCCAGTGTCTGCGTGAAGGCACTCAACCCCAGCGAGGGCCCTGGCATTTCAAGTGTTCCCATACTTGCGGCCTCCTGCAGGCTGTTACCTAGCTCCTCTGACCACACTACCAAAATCAATGGCAGAGGGCATGGTTCCCAGGGCCTGGGGATGTGAGAAACTGGTTCTCAAGAGAGCTGAGTGGACATGGAGGCTCTGCCAGCCCCTGGCTGTGGTTTGCGCTCCAGGAGCCCAGCACCTTGGTCCCTGGGGTCAGCCCTGGTGCCTGATGATGGCTGCAGATGGGACCTGGAGACACCCACAGTGTACTGGCGCCCACTGCTGGATGTCACTGAACTGATCTCTGGAGGTGGAATCTGCAGGCCAGCGGCTGTCAGGATTCCTGGGGACAGAGCGGGGCTGCCCCTGGCCACGTGTTGCTTGGGAATGATGCGCACTCAGCCGGGCTCTGGCCAAGCCTCGCTTCACTGTGCTACTCCACTTGCCACTGATGGGAGGGGACGATGGCCTCCTGCTACTGCCAGCTGGGGCACCGTCAGGTGTGCACCAGAGCGCAGACTGAGCAGAGCAGCCACGCTGGCCGAGGCCACGGAGACAAGCTGATCCCTGAGTTTAAAACTGTGTGGGAAGTTCTCTGGGAGTTGGGGACAGGTGCCCTGCTCATAAAAGCACATTCACAGCTACCTCGGGCGCTGCTTTCTCTCACTAGAAAGCGCTTCATCTGTTCAGTGTTGATGGAAAACAAATGAGCACGCACGATGCATGCTTGAGCCTCAGGTCTTCACGGCTCCAGAACAGCCCGCGATGGAGAAGAGGCTGCTCGACCATCGCGGAGTGTGGACAGCTAAGGGCAAGGTGGGACTCGAGTTTTTCGAACCTTAAACTTTGCAACTGATACTAGAAGGGAGAGGACCCTAAGCTGGGCTGACCCGTGGGTGGAGAGAAGCGACGGTGTTTCCCAGGCCCAGCGCCAGGTGTGGACAGGTGGGGGCCTCCTCCTGGCCCTGACTGGTCCACTCTGCAGGTATTTGGGCTGTAGATATTGTGATTGCTGTCTGAGGTCACGGGGGGCCACAGATAACTTTTTAAAAGCCCCAAATCATAAATGTTCATAAGAATATAAAATAAACATACTTCATAGTTTCTATTTATCCCATTAATCATTGAGGAGCCAGTAGGATAGGAAAACCAGTTCCCACGAGAACCCGAGAAGCTGTGGCAGGAGGGTGGGAGGACCCCACCTGCGGAGGTGCCCTCGCACCCTGCAGAACAGAGGGCACAGTGCTCGGAACTGCCCTCTCTGTGAGGCAGAAATCACCTGTGTCCCTGCCAGTGGGTCTCCGGTTCTTGCTGACATGGGTCATGCAGAGAAACCATGGCTGTTGTGGGGCGGCTTTCCATCACGGTGACCAACACAGAGACAAGAACATCCCGGAGCGGGGAGAGCTCATTTCAGTCCAAGGCCGTCGTCTCCATCACCTGGGCCTGAGCTGAGGCAGGAATCATGGGGGACGCTTCTGGTGGGGCAGCAGCCCCCCTCGTGACAGCAGGAAGCTGGTGATACCGTTCACCAGCGATGAGTTCTGCTTCCTCAGGCGTTGAAGAACACCGCCAGAGAAGCCGCCAAGGCCAGCAGGTTTATTTAAAAGTAGCAACACAGACCTCCCCCCGGGAGGGAGAAGGGGGCCATGGCTGGTGTTCTAGAATCCCCAGGAAGTGAACGTACCCTACATCTTTTATAGGTTAGGGTCTTCTTTGTTCCTTTCTTTCCTTCAACCCTTATCTATCTCTCCTTCCTATTAGGCCTGGTGACACAGCAAAAAGGTGAGGTGCGAATGGCAGGGGGAAGGGTCACATGGAGACTCAGGTGGGGGCCCAGGAGGCATTAATCAGCAACTCCCTGCCTGCAGCTTCTGAGGAGGGCAGTTAAGCAGGTGACCTTGGTGATCAAAGGGCTCTGGAACCACTAAGATTCCAATGTCCCAGGGGCGTCTCCAACTTCTCGGACTCTGATGACCTCCATTCCTAGATCTGACCAGATTCCCTATTTCTACACTAACTGCCTGTCCCCAGTTCTGGCTTCACTGGGGGGGAGAAAGTGAGAGTGAGGAGCCAGGGACAAAATGCGTCCTCCCCAAGGCACATGCTGCCTTGTACTGCCCGCCTCACCCAGCCTGGCAGCATCTCCCGGAGGCAGTGCTTCCTCACCTTGCAGGGCTCTGTGCCCGCTGGCCTCTCTGATGGGCTCCTCCCGGGCTAGCAGCACAATCTGAGCTAAGCACTCGCTGACCAGCAGTCTGTGACGCCTTCAGGTCACAGGCTTCCTTTAGATGCAGGCAGTGTGGGAATGTTGAACTGTCTTCCTGGTTTCCTGAAGCACCCTCTCTGCTGGCCCGCACCTGTGGCCAGCTTGGCTGGTGGGGTCATCACTTGGTGCTGAAGACCAGCCCGAGCTCAGAAGCAATGGCTCATGCACGGAAGGGCAGTGCTCCTTGGAATTCTGCCCAAGGAGGAGGGAGGGTGGATCTGCCTTCACACCAGCTCCAGGACCTGCGGGGACAGGGCTGCTCCAGTGTGTCCCAGCTGCTCTGCTGTGGAGCGTCCTCCTCCAGGAGCAGTGGGAGGGTGCAGTGACCTGCTTTGCCAGGGTGCTGGCTCACCAGGAGCCTCTCCAGCCTTTCCTGTGGCACAGGAGCCCACGGAGGGGGACCCGGGCACACCTGCCCCTGCACAGCTGCTGTCCTCGAGGGTGAAGACGTGCCAGGTGACCCACCCGGCTCGCAGGCAGGGGACTGGGCGTCCCCCTCCTGCCATGTGCGGACTTTGCTCATTGACATCTGTCTGTCCCCTAAGATCGGTTTAAACGCTTCATCTGATTTGCATTCATATTTCAGGCCCCAGGAGGAGGCCGTCTTTCATCTCTTCCTTCTCAGGAACACTGAGGAGCCACAGTGGGACTGGGGCGTCTGGGGCTTGGAGCGGCAGCCTCACCAGGCTCACTCCCTCGGGTCTCACTGCCTCTCAGCCATCTGGGTTTAGAGTCGAGGGAATCATGAACTCCCCGGGGTGTCGCTGTCCTTCAGCCTGCGGAGCCCTGAGCCGGGCCTCCCCAGAGCACTCAGGTGAGGGGCTGGAGGAGGCTCGGCAGGTCAGGTACAGGTTGTATTGTTGTACCCAAAGAAAATAAAATCATCCAAGCCGATCACGTAAAGCCAAAAGAAACCTTTATTCTAGCTGGCCAGAGACGACCACCCTTACACCTAAGAGCAGGGTGCCGGGAAATCACGTGTTAGTTCTTTTGTTGCCAAATTTTATAGGGCAGGGAAGGGATTAGGGTGGGGCTACAGGGAGGGGAAGGGATTGGGGTGAGGCTGACTCTCCAGATGGCGATGGAGAATCTCCCTGGGGAACATCAACATTCCAATCTCTTTTCTGTGGCTATAACTTTCCCCACTGGTCTTTTCCACATTAACAAATCTTTGTTTAGGAAACTAGTGGTTTTTCAGTTTCCAACTTCCCAGACTCTGATGAGTTCCATTTCTCAATTTGACCAGATTTCTTATTCTACACTAATTGCCTGTCCTTAATTAGGAACTTTTTACTGCTGTGAGGAGAGGGGGCACCGACCGCTCTTGCTGCTTCGAGCTGGAAGGGGGCAGAGTCTGGGGAAGCAGTTTGAAGTTCCTTTTAGAAATCTGGTCAATGAGGAGCAGAAGTCTGCTTGGGAAGGGCAGGTTGTAAAGTCATCTGGGGTGGGTGCTTCTATGAGAGAGAAACCAAATGACATAAGTACCAAAATGCGATTAATACAGAATATCATGACATGGTAGAAGTCAATCTCTCACCAGGTGGAAGAGCTGAGAAGTTGTTCCCATAACAAGGCCTATCAAAGGCTGGAGAGGTTGAGGCCTTTATTTGGGAACTTGAATTATCAGGTACATTTGCCTAAGAATCTCTCTTTTGTAGCCTCCAGTCCTATTCTAGGGACTAACACAAGTACATCTTAAGTTATGTTAAACTATTGTTTCTTTTAAATGCCCAAGAATGTCTATGGTTTGGTTTGGTTTTAACTGTTTTGCTATGTGTTTAAGATCAAGTTGGTCAAATTGACCTGTTCCTGTCTCTTAAGAGTCAGCTGAGTTCCCACAGGGGTCACTCGTGGGGAATTTGAAGTAGCTTCTTAGCTTTGTTCCTGTGCTTGGGTGGTGGCAGCTCCTGCATTTCAGCAGCTCCTTCATTCCAGCAGCCTCTGCATTCTGGGGCGGAAAGCAGC
Source organism: Glaucomys volans (assembly GCA_020662805.1). NCBI lineage: Eukaryota > Metazoa > Chordata > Mammalia > Rodentia > Sciuridae > Glaucomys > Glaucomys volans. The sequence continues at coordinate 7,847 of JAJEJO010002358.1, forward strand.
TCCTCCTGGATTCCACCAGCTCCAAGGCAGTGGCTTCTGCCTTGTGGACAGCTGGCAGCTCTTTGCTTCCATTCATGGCAAAGGGAAGCTGGTCATTGCTCACTCTCATCAGCCTCAGGAGGGTAGGAGCCAAGCCTATCTGGCCCACTGTTGCACCCCTCCTTGTTCTCAGCAATCTCTGCTGCATCTCCAACACTGGGGGACAAGCCTGGAATGCATGGGTTCCTGGACAGCTCTGAGCTCTGGTGGCAGTGGCATGTGGGCCCCAGTGGCTCTTGTGCTCTGGCTGTGGCAGTTCCCACAACCTGGAGGCCAATGGCAGCTGGTGTTTCCTTGGCTCTGGACACAGCAATGCCTTCTGTGCAACACAGAAACAAGGCGGTGTCTTTTGCCCACTGTCTGCACGGTCAAGAACTCTGAGTTCCGGCAGCAGCGAAGGCAGCAGTGTTGACCCGGAGTTGCAAAGTTCCTTAGAGAAGCTCTCTCATTCCCTGGACGCAGGCTGACTCTGAGGGCAAGAACCAAAACTGGTTTCCTTGGCCCCTTTGTTTTAATCTCAATCCTGAAGTTTGATCTTAAACATCCAGCAAGCCAGTTCCACCAGTTATTATCTCATCTATTTCATAGGTGATGGCCTAGTATTCTTCTTCAAAACATTAATCTGGCATCAGCTATAGAGCTGACAAGGAAAATACAAAATAATTAACAACAGTAAAAACATATCTAGTTTGTGTAATGGTCATCCTAAATTCTGCCTGAGTTATATATTATATTTTCTATTTGATATCACAGTAATTCTACAACAAAAAACAACGTTTTGAATATAACTTTAAATGAGCTGAAAGCTGACTTATTTTGGAAACATTCTGACTTGTAGCAGGGTGGGAGGCAGACCCTTATTTCAGGTAAGGCAGGGCCTTTTACAATCTTGGGCAGAGTGTTCCAGGTTTGAAGTTATTTTTGCCTCCTCTTAGGACATCATTTTACACAGTTTATATGCATTGTATCCTGAATCTATGTGAATAGTTGTTAACACAATATATTGCATTTAAAACAAATCAAGGAAAGGCTGAGAGCTTTTAACCTTCCTTTTGTGTGGCAAAGTGACCAAATATTTGTTATGTTTCACGATATTAACCTTTAAACAAATCAGGCTCTCACTAACTTTAGATACATTTGCCTTTAAATTTTGATCTCAGTATAAAAAGTAACAAATTTACATATACCCTATTGATAGCAGGTTCTGTTATAGAATATTAAATGATAAAAATAAGTCCCCAATAAAATTTGCCATTCCCACAAGCCTGAAACTACCAACACAGACAAGTCTAACCTGGAGAACAGCAGCCCGACAAACTCCCTGCTCTAAAGACCTGCGTACCCAGAGGACATGGACACATGAATATACAAACAGCAACCAAACCTAGTTTTTCAAGAAAAAACCCTAGGCATCATAGCACCATCCCCTACCAGTTACTTAACCACAATAAAGAATAAAACCTACAGAAATCCTTGTCATTTTAACATATTGATTACACTTTGATTTATATTAGCCCATTAACATTTGACTTTAGGGGAAAACTAAACAGTTTCTAATTGATGGTCTCACATACATATACCTACTAAGTTACACAAAAACTTGTTGGAATTTGCCCTTTACCTACACACAGATTTTCTTACTCAGAAATATTTTCCTTTTCCTTTTACTGAATATATTTTCACACCTAGAACTTTCCACTTTCCCTTTCCCATCTGTTGACTTCTTCCCTTGTTCGTATTCTAAAACAACTCCTATGAAATTTCTGAATTTAGATAAATTATTAGGATTTCACTTAGTAACCTTGCTCTCAGGGATGATACAAAACAATTCCAAATCCCTTTATTTGCCAATCCATGAAAACACCAATAATGCTAAAGCATGTTACCCCATGGAATTTAAGGTGTAATGTATTAACTCTAATTTACTTATTTTACTGTAATAACCAAGATCAGACAAGTATTTTGAATAGTATTTGCCATCTCTTTCCTGTGGAAAAGTCCTAAAAAAACAATTGATATTACACATTTTATAGACATCAACATTTTTTAATTGACCACCTAGAAACTTGTGAGGTTAGATATATTTTACCTTCATTTATTTACTGAATTTAAATTGAACCTTTTTAATCACATGAATCAAATATACCTGAATCCATTTTTTCTTTTAGCGCTCTCTATGTTCATCTCTAATATCATGTACATGAATTTTGGGCACAATATACACTTAAACAAAGGCCTTGTAGGTCTTTATCTCCATTATAATGTAACAAGATGTTCAAAAATCTAAGTTGAATAAAAAATAGGACTGACCAAAAGTTATGAGCTCAACAAGTACTCAGCTGGCTGTTAGTTATTCTCAAATAAAACACTCTTGTTTTTTTTTCCTTCGGTTGGAAATTGGTCTCCTACTGGGCTTTTTGCTCCCTCTATTATCATTCAATATAAGTTCTACTTGAGATTTGGTTCCAGCAGAAACCTGGCATCTCAGGCACTTTAACCATTTTTATCAGGACAGGGTTTGAATGCTTAAGAGCTCTGTAACGGGCTTTTGTTATTCCTCCTGGGTGGAGGAACATGTCATTTACATATTGCAAAACAATTCGCTGTGGGGGAGCTGTGACACTGGGGGGGGGGGGTGGACCTGATTCCTCCTCCCCCTCAGGAGGGCGAGAGGGCGGGTGCCCCCAGCCATCTTCTCCCTTCTTTGGCCCCTGGATTTGGAAATGGCTTTTGGCAGAGTTACCTGAGTCTTGAGGATTGGTAGCAACACAAGCTGCATTTAAGTCCAGTCTCGCCTTTGCCATCAAACTGGTGCAGCCTCTCCTAGTTCCTGAACTAGAGGACGTGGAATCTGAATACAATGCTTAAGGCATAATCCAAATTTGAATGTAAGGCACCAGTTCCTGATGGTTTGGCCACCTAATGCCCCTAATCAACCTTGAAAGTGGGTCATTTTGATTTACAAAACTTTCTTAAGTTACATCCATTAATAAAAGCTCCGTAGTCAGCAGCACGTTCCTGGAAGTCCTGAAAATCATCTAAAAAACAAGTTAGAACAGTGGGGCACGTGGTTGACTGATTCTGTCCCATAGTAGACTGTCCTGGAGAGAGATGCTACATTGAAAGCAAAGCCACAACACAGAAAACACAAACGGCCATGAACCAGACTAATGAGACAAATACAAACAGGCAGACAACGCCCGGAGTAGGCCCCACAGGGAGGCCTAGTAGATTAGGCCACATAGGAGGCCTACCAGGTTAGGCCCTATGGGGAGGCCTATTGAACTGGGACCCACACTGGCCCTGGACAGCGGCTATGCATCAGCCAGCCACATGGCAGCCGAGCAGATCAGTCCCAGGTGGCGGCTACGAGTCAGCCATGCCGTGGCCGAGTGAACCGGTCCCAGGTGGTGGCTAGGCCGGCAGCCACACAGCGGCTAAGTGGATCCAGCCCCAGGCGGCTGCTATGCCGGGAGCCATGCAGTGGTTATGCCAGCAGCCAGCCACATGGCAGCCGAGCGAAGCGGACCCCACGCGGCCCAGACCAGAATAACAAGACAAATACAAACAGACAGACAATGGCCGACCAGATTAGGCCCCATGCTGCCTACAAACTGGGCCCACGACGGGGGCCACCAGACTGAACCCCACAGGGGGGCCCACCAGCTTGAACCCATGAGGGGGTTCTCCAGACTAGGCCTCACGAGGAGGCCTACCAGAAGCCAGGAGCAACTTCTCGCCCTGACCTGGGACTGGTGTAAGCGACTGCGTCCAGTCTGACCATGTCCCACAGATACAGATAGTTGACTCACTGAAACAGGATACCAGGTGGCTTCATCCAGAAGAGCGTCCTGAAGATGGGCTGGGTCCCCCCAAGAGTGAGGCTGAGGCATGTCTCTCAGAAGCTCCCCTCTACTCAGGGTAGGGCTCCCAGGCAACCATCACAGGAGGCCAATTTGGGCATGAGGGCTTGGAGAAATCAAATCTTCTTGGGGCCTCCAAATGTTGTACCCAAAGAAAGTAAGATCATCCAAGCCGATCACGTAAAGCCAAAAGAAGCCTTTATTTTAGCTGGCCAGCAACGATCACCCTTACACCTAAGAGCCGTGTGCTGGGAAAATCTCCCGTTAGTTCTTTTGTTGCCAGCTTTTATATGGCGTGGGAAGGGATTAGGGTGGAGCTACAGGGAGGGGAAGGGATTAGGGTGGGCTACAGGGAGGGGACTTGGACTAGGGTGTAGCTGACTCTCCTGATCGCGCTGGAGAATCTCCTTGGGGAACACATTTTAATCTGTTTTCCGTTGCTCTAACAGTATGTAGGTCTCAACGGAACTGTGGGGTCTGAGCGCGTCCCTGCTCTGCTGTGGGTGGGTGGGTGTCACTGTGCAGGTGGCCTCTAGCCCATCTCCCCAGTGGCTGGCTGGGCTTCTGTGCTGCTGGGATGGCCCCGGCTCCCGCAGGAGCCCTCCGGTGATTCTGTGTGGAGTGGTGGGGTGGTGCATCTGATACCGCCGTTTACCGGTGAGTTCTGCTTCCCACGTGCTGAAGTATAACTCCAGGGAAGCGGCCAAGGCGAGCATGTTAAGCAGGCTTTATTTAAGGTAGTAACACAGACTTCTCCCGGAAGGGAAATGGGGGTCATGGCTGATGTTCTAGAATCCCCAGAAGTGAACACACCCTACATCTTTTATAGGTTAGGGTCTTTTGTGTTCTGTTCTTTCCTCTGGCCCTTATCTGTCTCTCCTTCCAGCCTATGTGACTAGGTCCCGGTGTCACAGCAAAATGGTGAGATGTAAATGGCAGGAGGAAGGGTCACATGGAGGCTCAGGTGGGGGCCCAGGAGGCATTAATTAGCAACTCCCTGCCTGCAGCTTTTGGGGAGGGGCAGTTAAGCAGGTGACCTTGGTGATCAAAAGGACTCTGGAGACACTGACATTCCAATGTCCCAGGGGCGTCTCCAACTTCTCGGACTCTGATGGCCTCTATTCCTAGATCTGACCAGATTCCCTATTTCTACACTAACTGCCTGTCCCCAGTTCTGGCTTCACATCCCCTGGAGGGCTTGGCAGGAAAGCACCCTGTGAACTATGTCTGTGCCATCACCTCTGGGTTTGAGCGTCTTCCACATGTGACAGTTGTGATGAGACATGGAGAGAGACAACTGCGTGCTCGGTGGCTTTGGAAGGCAGGAACTCTTTCAATGAGTGCAGATGCCACGGGAAAGAAGGCAAGAGTCCAGCAGGTGTTCCCAGTGTCTCTGAAGGGGAAGGAGAGACAGGCCCAGAGACTTTCTTTCAGTCCAGGGCTGGGCTGCCAGGACCAGGCTGTGCTCTGGCTGCCAAGTTGCTCTTCTGTGGCCAGATGGTGTCCAGGGTGGGACCAGGAACTTGGGCTGATGGGGTTCCTGCTCCCCTGCACTTCCCACTGCCAGGTGGTTTCAGAGGAAGGTGTCTGCCCCACTCAGGACGGTGTCCCTGCCCCACTCAGGACGGTGTCCCTGCCCCCGTGTGAGAAATGGAGACGTCTTCTGGTGTGGGTGCCAAGAAACAACTACGCAGACGCCAAAGCCCCCGCCCCCAGCCCTGGGAGGCTCCTGCAGGTGCCTGGGAGCTGAGTGGGAAATCCAGAGCCTGCTCCAGTTAGCTCTGTCACTTTCCCGAGTTTCCATGGAAACCACCAGGTAGCTGGAAGCACAGGACGGTGGAAGTTTTCAACCATCATTATTTTAAGGGATCTTACTCCCCCATCCTTGCCTGTATCCACGCAGCTGTTACCATGGAAACTAGAGGAGAAACCACCAGAAGGAGAGGGAGTTTAATGGTGACCATCTCCCATGGTCACCTGGAGAGGTAAAGAAAGGAGGGGAAAGAACTGGGAAGTGGGGGCAGTGGGTGGAGGCCCTGGTGCTGCCCCAGTTGGGGGGCCTGGCTGGTGGCAGATTTTGCCAGGTTGGCAGGAAGGGGGCTCGGGGACTGGCCCTCTGTCTCTGGTGCCTCTTCTGCGCTTCACTCTTGCCTTTGGAGTGGCACCATGGGTCCAGAAAGGAGAGACACTGCAATGACGCTTCCATCCCAGAGTGTGCCTGCTGCTGATCCCCAGATACCCAAAAGGACTTTCCAAAGCCTGATGGTCCCCCAGACCCACCCCCAGCCCAGGCGGGGTGGGAAAGACTGCAGTGCTCAGTGGCACCAGGGAGGTGGACAGGTGCACAGGAGCTCGGAGGTGTGACACACAGCTGCTGTGTCCCTTAGCTTCTGGTCCTCGATTCCGCAGGTTCCTTTGATGCTGCAGGTGAGCACTTTGGCTAAGGAGAGAGGAGAATGAGTTCCTCCTGGGCCTCCTGAGGACTTTCCAAGGCCTGGTCACTGGTGGATGGAGCCCAGAGAGGCAGTGGTGAGCCAGGAAGGGGCTTCCACTGACTCCCAAGGCTCCTGGGCTGGCACAGCCCCAGTTGCTCTTGCATTTAGCTCAGGTGTACTCCTTAGTGGGTTGAATAATGTCCCTCCCAGAGACATGCATGTGAATTCACGTGCTGTGAATGTGACCTTACGCAGAATAAAGATCTTTGTGGATTGGTTCAGTTAAGGGTGTTGAGAAGAGATCATCCTGGATTTAGAATGGATAGTAGAGATATGTAGTTCAACAATAACTAATTGGTGATTTCAATTTTAATGGATAGAAAACTAGATATAAGACAGATATGGAAACAAAACATTGACCAACACTGTGAATGAACTTGTCCTAACAGGTACAGAGAACAGTCCCTTAGCATCAGGAGAAGGTATGTTCTTCTCAAACGCACCTGGAGCACTCTTCAGGACAGACCATACATCAGGCTTCGGTGAATTAAAAAATTGAAATCATACAAAATATCTATTGATCACAATGAAAGAAAATTAGAAAACAATATGAGAAAGAAATTTGGGAAATTCACAAACATGCAAATTAAACAACATACTTATAAATAACCAGGAGGTCAAATAAATCACAAAGGAAATTAGAAAATACTGGGGTGAATGGAAATGAAAACAAAGCACACAAAACTTCCTGGGTGCAGCCGAAGCCGCTCTGAGGGCAGGTTATAGCTGTACGCACCTACCTACACTAGGATCGAAAGATCTCCATGCAGGAACCCGACCTTCCACCTGAAGAAATCAGAAGAAGAAGGGCAAACCAAGCCCAAACAGAGGGGAGGAAATAGGATCAGAGCAAAGAGCTTAAGTACAGAGTAGAAAGGCCACAGGCCCAACAAGACCCGAACTGGCTGCCCGGAAAGCTTGACATAACAACATAACTTGACTTTTGCTAGACTGACCAAGAAAGGAGACAGAGGAGACTCCGGTTGGGGCATCGGAAGAGGGCATTGAAGCCTCATGGACCAGGAAGGATGTTGACGCTGTGCTGCACAAGTGCGTTCCAGCAAGTGGCACGGACAGATGATGTGGGAAGGTCCTAAGAAGACAGAGGCTACCACAATGGACGCCAGAAGAGAGAGCAAGGTGGGGTAGACCTAATGTGGGAAGAGACCAGGAGATTTAAACACTTTCCCCAAAGAATGGCTGGATTCGCTGGCCACTTCTACCGAATATCAAGGAAGTATTGACACAGATCCTCCACAAAGTCTTCCCAGATGTGGAAGAGGAAAGAGCACCCTCGGCACAATCTGTGATCCCAGGTCACCATGCCACCCAAATGACCAGGGCATCCCACGAGATGAGAGCTGTGGCCACAAACCCTAAGCGCGCACAGACACTAAGCCCGTCTGCAAGAGAGCAGTGAGTAGACTCCAGGGACACAGGACCGACAGCACCAGGGCAGGTGGATTCAGAGATGGCCAGCAAGGGTCAGCAGCACAAGAAAGAGGAGACCAGTGACACACACCAGTGGTCAGCACCATGACCAGGTAGTCCAGAGATGCCCAAGGAAGGTCTACACCTTTGACCAAGGAGCCCAATGACACCCAAGGAAGGTCAGCACCATGACCAGGGAGTCCAGTGACATCCAAAAAGGGTTAGCACCATGACCAAGGGGCCCAGTGACAGCCAAGGAAGCTCAGCACAATGACCAAGGATATACTCAAGGGGGGTTAGCATCACGATCAGGTAGAATAATGAGTCACCCAAGGAGGGTCAGTACCTTGATCAGTCCTGTGATGCCCAAGGAGGGTTGGCACCAAGACAAGGAGCCCAGAGATGCCCAAGGAAGGTCAGCGCCTCAACCAAGGGAATGGATTCCAGAAATGCAAAGTTTTCCAGCATTTGAAAAATCAGTGTAATTTTCACATTAACAAAATAAAGGACATCCAGGTGTGGTTGCCCTCACCTGTAATCCCAGCAGCTCAGGAGGCTGAGGCAGGAGGATAGCAAGTTCAAAGCCAACCTGAGCAAAAAGTGAGATGCTAAGCAACTCAAGGAGACCCTGTCTCTAAATAAAAAAATATAAAATAGAGCTGGGGATGAGGCTCAGTGGTCGAGTGCCCCTGAGTTCAATCCCCAGTACCAAACAAATCAATGCATAAATAAATAAAATAAAGGACAGAACCCCACAGGACCTCTACACGGACACAGAGGAGGCGCTGTGGACAACCTGCCCTTCCATGAATGGAACACTCCACCAGGTGAGTGGGGGGCGGGTGAAGGACTTAGGGACAGCCCCCAGCCATGCCGGCTGACCTGGGGGCTGATCAGGGTGTCGCCGTCTGAGTGCAGAGAAGGCTGCCTGACAGGAGCGAGGCAGGGGCACGGCTGGGCAGGGGGCAGCCACTGGCCATGGCCTGGAGCTTCTTCTGGGGTGGCGACCTGTTATGACCCCAGGTAGCCGTGGTGGTTCACGCTCTGAGCACACCCAAAGCCAACACCGTACGCTCTGAAAAATGAATTTTATGTTCGTGAATTATGTCTCAATGAAGCTGTTTTAAAAAACCACAAGTTTCGTGGAGATGACCTCTTTAGATTCTTGGTATAGGTGAGGTCACAGGGTGCTCGTCTTTCCGGGTCTGGCTGATTTCACTCAGCATAGTGTCAGGAGATAGGAGGCTCTGGGAGGCTGGGCGGAGGATCCCCAGGAGGAGGGGATCAAAGGTGCAGCTTCGGTCACGGAGGAGGAGGGTGAATGGTCTGCGCTGTATGGTGGCCACGGGTGCCGACAACATGCTACACCTCAAAGTCACCAAGGGAATGGATTTTTAGCGTTCTCAAAGAAGCGGGAATTGGAGAGTTAGTGTAGAAATCAGGGAATCTGGTCAAATTGAGGAATGGAATCTGGGAAGTCGGAGACAACCCTGGGAGATTGGAATGTCATTGCCTCCAGAGCCCTTTGATCACCAAGGTCACCTGCTTAACTGCCCCTCCCCAAAAGCTGCAGGCAAGGAGTTGCTAATTAATGCCTCCTGAATTCAGGAGAGATTCAGGGCCCCCACCTGAATCTCCATGTGGCCCTTCCCCCTGCCATTCGCACCTCACCTTTTTGCTGTGTCACCACCTGCTGTAGGGTCAGGAAGGAGAGATAAGGGTCAGAGGAAGGGGCAGAACAAAAGAAGACCCTAACCTATAAAAGATGGAGGGTGCGCTCACTTCTTGGAGGTTCTAGAACATCAGCCATGGCCCCCTTCTCCCACTCAGGAGAAGTTTGTATGACTACTTCTAAATAAAGCCTGTTTAACATGCTCGCCTTGGCGGCTTCTCTGGTGTTATACCTCAACAGCGGAGGAAGCAGAACTCGTCACCGGTATGTGGCAGTATCATCGCCATGAAGAAAGGTAAGCTGGTGAGCTGATAGAGATGCCAATCAGCTTGATTTAAAGTCTCCACGATGGAGACGTAGGTCCAGATTTCAGATGTACCTGTGCATCCATTCAAGTTCAGAAACTGCAAAGTGGAAGAACTTCACCTGGGGTCTTAGGGAATGTGATTCAGGAGGCCAATTCCCGTAGCTCTGAATGTGAGTTCCAGCGAGGGTGGACCAGGTCACCAGGCCAGCAGTGCTGAGTCACTGCAAAGAGGGACAATCCCCTGCAGGGAACTTCTGGGAGTGTGGAGAAGTGCAGGGCTGTGTGACCGGCAGGTAGAGAGAAGGTGTGATCTGAGTGGCAGTGGGGAGAGCAGGGGCCCCCAGGCCTTGATTCGCACTGTGTGCCTCAGGGCGGTGTGAGGACCTGGGGTCACACGCGGGTCACAGCCGAGGGACGCTGGTTCCCACTGTGGCAGCAGCCATCCCGCCTCTGCAATGGCCCTGCTCACCTGGGAGCTCTCGCAGTGTCGCTTCACCCTGACTTCCCTTTATTTCACATTCCCACGAACACACACAACGATGATTTGTCAAATACAAATAAATAAAGCACAAACGTCAGTCAGTCTAAGGGTGAGCGGCACCTCAGTCAGAGATGAGCTCCGTTAGCATGAAGAAAGCAGGCTGCACTGTGAGGTCGGAGCTCCGGACGCTGGCTGCCCTGAGGCTGGGCTGGGGCTGGCCATCAGGCCTTGGTCCAGGGGAACCACGTGGACCTGAGTGGCTCAGGAACCTTGCCTGCTGCATTCCGATGAAAGTTCTGAAGGTAAAAATGGAGCAAGTGACTTTGTTCTCATGTCCAGTCTCTCGTGGGGCCTGGGGGTGGCGGCCAGACCTGGAACAGGACTCAGCGGGCGCCTGGGGAATGTGGCAGGAGCCTCTGGGGTGTTGTCACCCTGCACCCAGCACCCAGGAGAGGAAGTGTGGTAGAGTCACCGGGGCTGAGCTGCACCCAGATCTCCTGGGCGGCTCAGTTTGGCCCCTTAGAGGCTTGCTCAGGGCACCCCCTTGGGAGGCCTTCTAGGCTCCTTCCTCCTTGCTCTGGGACACCTCTGCTGGCTGTGCTGCATGTGGTCACTCGTAGCGCCCTGTCCCCTGCCTTCCAGGCCTGAGAGAGGCTCCAGGGAGGGGCCGCATCTCAGCGATGCTGCGATCTCCGCTCCTGGAGCGTGCTCAGCGAGCGTGTGCTGAAGGAACGCACAGCCCAGCCCTCTGCTCGGCTCCCACCCCGGACCCTCCCAGCTGGAGCCTGGTTCCACCCCACCTGCAGCCATGACACTTTGCCTTCTGCCTGGAACCCACACTGCTTTCGAGGGGAAGAGAAGGGCAAGCAGGCCTTCCTTTGCCCTGTGGGGTGTTTGCCCTTTGGTCCTGTGGCCTCTCTGGGGCAGCTGCCCGCGGCTCCCCTGGCTTTGACTGGCACAGGGGTTGCACACCTCCCCGAGGGGGGCTGGGGCCCTGCACCCCGCCTGACTTTTCTGGGCTTGGCATCCTGTCTCCTCCCGGCCTTCCAGGCTGCAGAGGTGGGCGCCGAGGGACGCCCTCCTTCCACGGGCCTGCCACTGGGGGCTGCGGGCAGCTGGGTGCCACTCACCATGCTGGAGCCGCACTCCCCCTGCCTGACTGCCAGCTCGCCGGCCCTTCTCCATACAAGCTCACCCAGATCCTGCCGCGTGTGTTGGCCAGCCTCTGTTGCCGTGACAACAATCCCTGACAAGGACAACTTGGAGGAGGGACAGTGTATGGGCTCAAGGCTTCTGATGTTCAGTCCATGGTTGGCCAGTCCATCGCTCTGGACGGGAGGCAGGCCGAGCATCATGGCGAAAGGGTGTGGAGGAAGAAAGCAGCTCAGGACCTGACAGCCAGGGAGCAAGCAGAGAGAGCTCCCATTGGGGACAGAACCTAAACCCAAAGGCACGCCCCAGGGACCCACCTCCTCCTGCCACACCCACCTACCCACAGTCACCACCCGGGTACTCCCTGCCCAGTGGGTTAATCCACAGCCTGGGTGACACCTCGCAGTCTGATCATCTCACCTCTGAACATTGTGTGTTGTCTGCCACGAGAGCTCTCGGGGGACACCTCCTACCTAAGCTGTAATGCTCTGCTTTCAAACATCTGTCAACATCTTTGATTCAGAAACTCGAAGCACTGAAAACCAGGGGACAGGGAGGAGCAGCCCCTTGGCCAAGAGGACACCTCCCCAGGGACTCTGACATTTTCTTCTCTGGGATGCAGGGCTGCATTTTAATTCCCTTGGCCTGGCTTCCTTCCTGGCTAACATTTAAATGTAAAAGCATCAACTGAATATTTAAAAAGTAATTAAGCTTCTTGTACTTCTGCTGAAGGCTCGAGGGATGGAGACTCTTCCTCCAGAGCAGCCTACCCCACTCCCCCTGTGCAGGAGACTGAGGTCTGGAGGACACAGTGGGGGCCTGTCCTGTCCTTCAGCTGCTGTGCCTGGCACTGCCTAGGAGTGCCCCTGAGGTCTGCCCCTACTCCCCTGGCCCTCTGCTCGTCCACCGTAGCTTGGGCTTCTCCGTCTTTGTCTGTCATGTGTTCCCCAGGCCTGCCTCTCCCCCCAGACCACAGAGCCACTTCCCAGACATTCCCCCTGGATGGCCCTGGGCTCCTCCTGTCCCTGGATCCCCGCTGGGTTCTGGATGCTCCCACTCGCCTGTCCAGTGGGTGGGAAGGTCAGTGCCCTCTAGGGCTTCTACCTGCATGGGCAGGTTCCGAATCGGCCGCAGTTGCCAGGGGGTCCCAAGGATCCCACAACCTCACAATGCCTCCTTCCAGGACAACAGACTCCCTCCTGGGACCCCACGCCACTGGCCTGGGTGGGCTCCCTCAGGGGGCCGCAGGGACTCGGGCGAGTTCCCACGGGCGTCCTACTGCCCTTCCCTGCATCCTCCCCACCACAGAGGGCAGCTGGCAGAGGTCTGTGCTGTGCACAGGCCCACCAGCTGGCCAGAGAAGTTGTCCTCCTGAGGACAGGGCCTCCAGGTGAGCGCCGGGCCCAGGCCACCGCAAGGCTCCAGCCTCCTCCCACTGGCTGGGCAGGGAGGGCTGCCTTTCCTGGGTGCGGGGTCGCCTCCAGGTCTTCCTAGCTTTCGGCCTGCTCGTTCAAGATGATTTCATAATCACACTGTCATATCGAATAAAAACTTGCAAACTCCAATTCCAATGGAGTGAACCATATATAAATTTTGGAACAAATTCAGTTTTATAACATTGTTTCCTTCTCCTAAAAACATGATGAATGATTTTTCGTTGCTGCTGTAACAAATTACCATAAGCCTCACGGCTTAAAATAACACACTTTCCACTGCATGGGTCAGAGGTCAGAGTCTGGGAGCAGGGCTCCCCTGCTGGCTCTGGGACAGAACCCGTCTCCTCGCCGTTCTGTTTCTGCAAGAGAGGCAGAAAAAAGAGAGAGACAAAGGAACGGAGGCGTGTGGAAGGACAGGGAACGGAGCGTGAATCCAGAAGCTCCACACCTCCCAGGCCGCTGCTCCCCACCCCTGCCTCCCTTGCAGGCTGGGCTCTCCCAAGTTTCTGGGAAATCTGTAAATCTGCACCCTTTTAATAAAACACCCAGAAAAGAGATTCAGTAAAAAGACGATACTTTGAGACACCTATGATCTAGGGAACTTCCCAGGGTTACCCGCTGAACACAAGGTAATGGAGACCACAGCCTTCGAGCTGGAGGTCACCAGACTGATGTCACTTCCACACACCTCCACGACCCACCCCTCACCAAGCTTGCTTCCCAAAACACAGCCCTTGCTCTTGAGACGGCCCGCGTCCTCCTTGAAATGTTCTGAATAATTAACCTCCGTCTATGCCTCTGACGGGCACGTGGTGGATTCTTCTCTCTCACATATGCCAAGAATCCTGCCGGTCCAGGGTCGAGGTCCCCTTCTCTCCGGGAACTCTGTGGACTCTTCCTAGACACACTTCTTCTCTGTGACAGAAGCCCCTGCTCCCTGGGCTTGTGGCCCCTCTTCCTGCTTCAAGGCCGGCAGCCCAGCATCTCCCAATCCTGCCCTCCCACCTCTGCTTCCATGGCCCTGTGCTAGTCAGGTTTCTGTCAGTGTGACAAACACCTGAGACCAGCAGCTTCAGGAGGAGAAGCCTATTCGGGCTCCTGGGCTCACAGGTGTCAGTCCGTGCTTGGCCTTGAGTCTTCAGCCTGCGGTGTCAGGATGCATCATGGTGGAAGCACGTGGCCAAGGAAGCCGCTCACCTCATGGTGTCCATGGAAGAGAAAAGGGTTGGAGTCCCGGGTCCCCTCCGAGGGCATGCCCCCAGGACCTGACTTCCGCCACTAGGCCTCCTCCTGGAGGCTCTGCCAGCTCTCCATGGCACCAGGCTTGGGGACTTGTCACCAAGGGCCCTGGGGGACAACCGTTTTCCTCTTCTGACTCGGGCCCTCCCACCCCCTCTCTGAAGGACCCTGAGGGCCCCGGGTCCACCCAGGTGATTCAGTTCATCTCCACCACAGGAGCCTCTGCCAGGTCAGGCAACAGGGCCACAGGCTCTGGGGACCAGGATGGGGACGTCTCACCACACCTGGCGGGCCTCTAGTGCTCTTCTTTCACGGAGTTTATAGTTTCTACAGATAAATCGCTGGGTTACGTGAGAACAATCCAGAAAAATCCACATTTCTACCCCATCAGGAAAGGCCCTGGGATTCTGCACTGACTGCTGAGGCACAGGGAGAAGCCACTGGTTACATGGTCGCGACTCAGCAGTGTCACAGAAATCCTCTACAAATCGCCCCTGGTCTTCCTCTTGTTTCCCCGGGGTTCGTTGGTGCCTGGTCACTGTGTCCACACATCAGGGCAGCTACAGCCTCGCCTGGGCAGGGGACATCTGCCAGGATATGAATGGCAGATGTCGGCTCTCCACGGTGACGTGAGGGTGATGAGACTCTGGGGCCTCGTGTGGGTTTTAACTGCCTCCAAGAGCTCCCCCCGGGTCTGGGTCTCAGTGGTCAGCTGGAGGGCCAGCGGCAGAGCCCGAGGACTCCCGGGCAGGCCCTGTGCCTCCTCCTGCTGTCCCACACGGTGGCGTGTCTGGTGGGGCAGGGGCGGCACCCGCTCTGCTGTGCTGGGCTCCCCACTGTCTGACCTTGTCCTGGAGCCTGTGCCCAGGGGCAGGGGACTGACTCTGCACTGGGTGTTTCTGCCGCGAGCTGGTGTGGTGGTCGGGACAGTCTCTAGGCGACGGGACATAAAACATTTATGTCTGCATCAGGGAAGAGAAATTAACCCAATCCTAGAACAGCCTGGAGTCCGGCGCCCGCTCTTTTATTTATGAGGATCCCTTTTGTGGCACGCCAGTGTGGACGCAGGGGTGTGGCCACCATGGCCTCTTGGCTGAGTGCTTGTCCTTTGTCCCTTGCATCCACCCTCTACCTTATACCTGAGTGGACACCCTGGGTCATCAAATGGGTGGCAGGGCAGGGGTGGGGTGGGGCTCTGGGCGCACCCTCTGGGCGCAGCCTCATCTGGGCACCTCTGGTGGCCTGTCCTCAGGAAGCACCACCACCAGTTCTCCTGAAGAGGGGACTGGGGCAGAGGGTCAGCGTCACACACGCCGCAGCCAAATACTGCTGCCAAGCTCATCAGCCACCTGCTCCCAACCCGTCCCTGCCTGGCCAGCAGGTCCTCATCCAGTGACCCTGCCCCTCCCACAGGCTCTAACCTTCCCAGGGGAGCAGCCGACCGCAGCCATGGGCTTTGGGGTGTTCTTGCACACTCGAAGCTGCCTGCCCCCCAGCTGCCTCACGCCATTTTCAAGAGCACAGGACCTGCTTACAAACCCCTTGCCTGCCTGTGACCCTAAGCCAGCCAGGCAGTGCCTGCTGGAGTCTAGTCTCTGAAGCGCTCGCCTCAGACGCTCGTGAAGGGGACAAGGGAGGACACGGCCTTGCTCCAGCAGCTTGGGGTCCCTGCACATCAGCCACCAACAGCCTGGCTCCGAGCCACTGGCTCCCTGCTGCAGGCATGGGTCCTGCACAGACGACGTGACAGGATTCCCTTCTTCAGAGGTGGCAGGCCATAGGGTGACTCCCTCCCTGCTCCTTCCAGCCTCTCTCTGTCCCTCTTTGCTGTGGCCCTTGGTCAAGTCATAGTTTCCTGGGGCCTCTGTGTCCTGAAAGTCAAGGTGCAGGGGTCTAGGTGTGTGCACGCACACCACGCCCACAGTACCTGGCACACGTGCACAGACACAGCGTGCACACAGGAGGTGGAAAACCACACTGTGCTCACACACGCACAAGCCCACACATGTACACACAGTCACACCCCTCCCGCCCTCAAGGCCCGCGTGCTCTCTCTCTCTCTCTCTCTGTCTCTCTCTCTCTCACACACACACCCTGGTCACTAGGAGCCGCTTTGTGAGTGAGCTTGGTGCCTGCTCAGTGCAGGTTGGGACCTCTTCTGATGACCGCAGGCTGTGCCCCTACTGTGTGGAGGTGACCGTCATGACGTGCTGGCCCCGGGGCTGCCTGCTGCCAGAGGCCACCCCCTCCCCGAGGGCCAGCTGGTGGAGCTGAGTCACCAGGCGGTGATCCAGTGTCAGTGGAACATCCTCGTCCACTGCGCTAAATTTATTCTTTTAATTTTAATTTCGTTGCCGTGATGGTTTGTGTTTAATTTATTAATGTGTTTTATTTTTAAAGTCAAATAAAAACTACATGTAAGAGGAGTTTTTATCTAGTTGAATATTTGAACAAATTGAAATGGGATTGTAATGAGAGTGTTTTCAGTCAATCTTGGTGATTGAGCAGCGTGTTAGCACCCCTCAATGGACAGGGCCGGAGGTCAGGGGTCTGCACACCCCTCCAGGGTCAACCCTGGCCCACCGCCTGTTCTTATAAACAAAGCTTTATTGGGGCTGGGGATCTAGCTCAGTTGGTAGAGTGCCTGCCTCACAAGCACAAGGCCCTGGGTTCAATCCCCAGCACCCCCCAAAAATAAAAAAATAAATAAAGCTTTCTTGGCACACAGCCTTCCTGCGTCCTGGTGGGTACGGCTTCTGACAGGAGGAGCTTCTGGCCTGCGAGTCTGAGACAGCACCTGTCCCTGAGAAACCTGGCCGATGCCATCTCCACAGCTGTCTCTCTAGAATCCATCCAGTGAAAATCCAAGACACATCCGGCCCTGCCTGGACCTCCGACTGCAGGTTGGAGGATGATGGACCTGCATCCTCATCACGTGGATGATGAGCCCCTGACGTGGGCTGCTCTCCCGGGATCAGTGCTGCTCTGCCCAGGGCCCTACGGGGGCCATGGTGCTAGGCTGGAGGGAGCTCAGGTCCTGCCTCGGGCTCCCTGAGGCCCTTTGGAGAGGCAGGTTCCCCTCGGGATCTGTTCAAGAAGCAGATGCATCGCCTGGTCCCCAGCACTGTTACGCAGTCAGCCACCCACCAAGTCACAGGGGACTGCATTCAGCACATTTGTCTCCACTTTAAATGGTAATTAAAGTAGACATTGTTGCGACATCTGGGGAGGAATTTCAATAATTCATTTGCTCTTTCCTTACGTGGAAAAATGGTGCGTCCAAGAATGCAAAGGTATTTATGGGGCTGGACGGGCAGGGTTTCCTGGGACAGCAGACGCACCTGCTCCCAGGCTGGTGCTGGCCTGGCCTCCGTACACCCGCGCTGCACTCACAGTGGCCCAGGAAGCTGCCTAGGGGCGCTCCAGAGCAAGCCCAGGCCATTCCCATTGACATCAATCAACTTGAGAGAGGAGAAGGCGACAGGGATGGAGGGAGCCTGGGGGCAGAGAGAGGGTGAGGAGGAATGTCAGGGAGCTGGTGGGAGGGGCCATGTGGTTCCCGAGAGCTGTGACCGGGCCCTGTCTGCCACCACCCGGCATCTTCCAGCACCTGGACCAACATGCTTCCTTCCATCCCGGGGTGATTTACCCAGCCATGGAGGGGAGGGGAGCCCCAGCGGGCTGGGGTGTGGCCATTAGTCGCTGCATAAGGAAGGGCTGCCGTGGAGAGCAGCTGCCCACATAGCGGTGGTGCTCAGGGATCAGCAAGGAGGCAGCAGGGGCGGCCAAGGCCGGCCTCTCCTTCCCTGGGGCTGGAGCAGCTGAGCCACCCCCTGCAGGGCCAGGCGTTGGCCTTGGGATGGGCCCCCTTTGGCTCCTGAGAGTTCTGGGCTGGCTCCTGAGAGTTCTGGGCCGGATCCTGGGCAGGACCTTAGCCAGAGCCCCAGGAGGCCCTGCCGATGCTGGGCCCCTCTGGAGGCACCGGACCTGGGAGGGCAGACCTGAGGCCACACTCCAGCTCTCAGGACACTTGCTCTCTGTGGACGAGCAGAGCCACGCCTCCCTGACCCTCAGCCTCCTGGTGCTGTGGGGTCCACAGGCTTCGAGCACTGTCCCAAGGAGGAAGGACTATTTTGAAAACAGTTCAGTTTGAAAGGAGCGAGCAAGCCAGCTGTGTCCAGGCCCATGTGCAGCTGGTGGCTGCCAGCTGAGCTCTTGTCATTTCACCCAGAGCCATGGGGCAGTCACTGATCAGCCCATGACCCAGCTGGCTGTACCTCTGAACCACCAGTGCCTGGAGTGTGGCCCCTGCAGTGCTGGCTGCACCTGCTCCAGGGTCAGGGAACCCTGCAGGCCAGCTGGACAGGCAGGTGGCTTTATCCACTAGGGCCCAGGGTGGCAGCCAGGGCGGTCTGAGCCCAGGCAGGACGTGGGCTTGGGAGGCGGCCAGTGCGCACGAGCTCTGCTGGCTACAGATGATCCCATCGACTTTAGGAGGAGGGTCTGGGAATCGGGCATGCTGGTCACTTCCCATCAATCCTGACCATTAAGGTGGAGATGAGGAAGCACGTTAAACCCAGTGGACAGCTTCAAAAATCAGGACTAAGCTGCTGAGGGAAGGACGCCTGATCTGCTAAGCACCTTCTTAGGAGCCTCAGTGACTATCGACTTTAGGATCCCGAGGTGGACTACACAGGTGGACACGTATCAAAGTCAGAACACGGAGACAGCTTGGGAGGCCACCAGTGAACCAGTTGGTGAGGGCTGGCGAGGGAGAGGCACCAAGGATGGCCATGTGGGGAGGCTCAACCAAACCCAGGAAGGGACAGAGCGTGGGAGCTGCCAATGGCCAGGCTGAGCATTCACCTCCGTTCAGGATGGAGGAGACGGAGCTCAGGGAGGCGGTTGCTCACTGTCGACTTGGGAGCACCAGGCGATGCTCACCTTCCCCAGGCCTGATCTGTGACAGGCGTGCAGCGTCTGGTGAATGCACTGTGGATGGGGCTGGTGGAGAGCTGCCAGGTGACTGTCCAGATGTCTGCATGGCAGAGAGAAGCGTGGTGCCTGGGCCCCAGGGGGCAGCTGCCTCGGGCTCTGTTCTCTTTACCTTTGGATCTTGAGAGGTGGTGTGGAGGTGGGCATGTGGGGGGCGTTTCTAGGCAGCCAGGAGGCCCTGCAGAGGAAGCGGAGGCTGCGCTGGAGCCCACC
>JAJEJO010002358.1:27179-48976 GCA_020662805.1 Glaucomys volans
CTGTGGCTCTCTGGAAGTGGCTGCTGGAAAGGTGGACAGTGGTCCTGGGCTCAGGGGAGGACAACGTGATCCCAGGGCCCTGCTTGGCTGCTTAGGGACACCTGGTGGTTGATGCCTTTTGTTTAAACAGGTCGAGGTCAAGCTGGCCGGGGCAGAGGGGAGTGGGAAGGAGGGGAGCGCATGGTCCTCTGTTTCTGGGGGTGGGTAGGAGCACCGATGAAGACCTTTGGACTGTAGTGGGGCTGGCGTGGGCCTATTGCCTGTGGTCCACATCCTCAGTTTCTTAGATAGAGGGAGAAAAATTGTCAGGTATATGAAGAAGCGGAATAAGCATGTTGGCGGACTCAGGGAAGAATCCAGGCCATGGTGATGCCCTGAGCGTGTCGCCCTCCACAGAGCTCGGGTGGGCCCCTCCCTGGCGAGCCCTCCACAGTCCAGGCCTGGCCCAGGAGCACCGAGCTTGGCCCAGGGTCAGCGAGCCGGGCCTCAAGCTGTGCTGTCTGTACTCTCCTTCTGTGGTGCTGGGTGGCAGCCAGGGCCCCGAGCCTCTAGGCCAGGCTCTTCCTGAGCTGCACCCACGCCCTCGCATGGGGCTCTTCAGTCTCTCCCCACCTCCCTCACCCTCGCTCAGCACCTTGTCACACTGTGCACACAAGAGCACGGAGCCTGGCCCCAGCCTCCAGCCAGGGTCAGGGCTGGAACTGGACTCAACTCTGGGCCTGGACATCCTCAGGCCAGGGAGAGGAGCCACCACTCCAAGAGGTCTGCAGGCTCCCGAAGGCTCCCAGAGCCACAAGCCCCGTGGGGCGGGGCACAGCAGGGAGGCGCTCTTGGCCCCAGCCCTGGCCAAAGAGCTTATGGGGCTGGACGGCTCCCCTCACCCCACAGCACCATCAGGCTTGCTCGTGGGATCAGGAAACAGCCCAGAGGCCACGGGTACCCGGGTTCCTCGGCCCTTGGTGGAAGGGGCTTGGGCCCCTCTGGTGGGTTACCCAGCTGGCTGCTGCCACGGCCCTCCTGGGACGGTCCCCACAGACTGCCTGGCATGGTTAGGCAGAACTATTTTTCTTCTGGGAATCAGTAAATTTTCACTAATTTCCCCAAACATTACCAGAGTGTTTCCTTAAAGTACAAACATATACAGTATGTTCATCATTTAAAACATCATTTCCTTAATGGTTGGAAATGTTCTCTAGCTGTTTCTTTCGAACTGTGAACAATTAGAGAACAGCACATTTCATTTCAGAAATAAGCACTGTTAGCGATCATCATAAACATCAGATGGTAGGGATAATTAAATTAGGGTAATATACCAGTTTCCTTGCTAATCACTGACAATCCATAGTGGCTGTAATAACCAAGATCCGTCATGTCAGAGCCACGGTGGAGCCCACAGTCATTGGGACGGGCTCCAGCTAATGAGGCTGCGGACGCGTTGCCGCAGAGGGGCGGGCGCCGAGGAGCCCTCCGCAGGTTCCCATGGCGTCTGTGAGGGGCGGGCAGCCTGCTGAGTGGCTCTGCTGCACCCGGAGACGCCTGCGGAGGTTGAGGAGTCGTGTCCAGGGCTCAGGAGGGCTCTTGGCGCTGTGTGTGGGGTCTGCACCTCACAGTCCCCCCTTGGCCTCGGGAGGTGTTGCTGCCCCACTTCACAGTGGCAGGGAGGGCTCTGGGTGACTTGGGGACTCCCCGAGTCCTTGTGTCTGTACGATGTGGCCCCTCAGCCTCCAACCCTCTGATACTCTTCCCTGTACACAGTAGATGCTTCATGTGTGCAGTGTGACCTGGACAGTTATGCGAGGGCTAGTGGATGAAAGCCTTAAATGCAAGACAGGAAACCCTAAATTTCCAGAAGAAAGTGAGGGGAGAAAGCTGGTGACACTGGGCTGGGCAGTCATTGTGGACATGAGTCCAAAGCACTGGACAAAAGGGGGAGCAGCAGAGGGGGCGACTTCCAACGCAAGGCTCCTGCTGAGCCCGGGGACAGCGCGGGCAGGACCTGCGGGGGGTGGGGAGATGGCATGCAAGCCTCCCCTCTGGAAGGAAGCACGAAAACAGGTGAAGGAGTGGCCGCCACAGAAGCGAGCAGCCCAGGGGGTGGGGCAGAAGACCCCAGGGGGCGCTCCTCAGAAGACAGGCCGGGCTCCAGCAGGCATTTGAAGAGGCTTCAAGTCGCCCATCGCCAGGGAGATGTGGGCCCTTTCCCGGGGTCGCTGCCGCCACAGGACCGGTGGGGAGATGGGTGGGCAGGGGCGCTGGCCGCTGTCGGTGGAGTGTGAGCTGGAGCCGCGAGTGGGGAGCGGCGGGGCTCCTGGCAGCACCCTTCACCACAGCTGGACAGGGATCCCCAGCGCGGGCCCACCTGCCGGGAGAGGGACCCCAGAGCAGCCGAGGGCAGGAGCTGCTCCTGACCTGGAGGAAACTAGAGGGAGGGGCTCTGCCACTTCAGCAGCACCCGCAGCCGGGGGTTCTGCAGGGAGGAGCTGCCAGGGCCAGGTCCCTGTCCGCTGCCCCTGGGATCCCAAAGCCCAACTCTCAGAGAGGAGGGTAGAAGGGGGTTTCCCAGGGCCAGGGACAGGGGATAGAAAGGACATGGAATTCCAGTTTAGGAGGAGCAGGCGCAGGAGGCCGTTGTATGACAGGTATTGCGAACCAAAGAAGACAAACGGGGCGAGCTTGCCTCACACCGAAAGACCTCCCGGCTAGATGCCAGTCCTGCTCAAATGACCTGTAGGCTTAATAGGATTCCTGTCGAAATCCAAGGAAAGCATTCTGTATACACAAACAAGCTTATCCTAAAATTCATATGGAGAAGCTCAGACCCTCAAATAACCGAGATAATTTTTAAAAAGTCTAAGGTGGGAGGAATATATTTGACCAATTTTGAGATTTTTACGTAGTTCCATCATTCCAGACAGGAGCCGGGTGAAGGATAGACGCACAGTCAGGGGAACAGGACAGACAGCCCACAGAGGGCTGTGAACCTGTCCTGTGGAGCTTGACACAGGTGCGAAAGCAATAGAGTGGACTGGAGCCACTGGACGTCCACAGGCAGTGAGTAAGCCTCGATCCATGCCCGCTCGTACGCAAAAGCAAGTCAGTGGACCAGAGGCACAAGGGGAAAATAAAACAAATAATACTTTCAGAGAGAAACAGGAGAAAGCTTCAGGACCTAGGACTAACACTAGCAGTTTCTAGATTTGACACCAAACACACGATCCACAAGAGGAGAAGCTGACAAACGGACCTTGTCAAAATTAAAAACTTGCCCTGGGAAAGCCCTCATGAAAAGGCAGAGATGAGCTACACACTGGGCAAAGTGTTTCCTGAGTCTGTCCAGCAAAGGACTAGTATCTAACGTACATAAAGCTCAACCTTCCACAGCAAACCCAAAACTAAAAATAGTGTGGAGGTGTTTCACCAAGGAGGGGCAAACGGCAGATAAGAAACACGAAGGCTTCAGCATCAGCCACTCAGAAGCAAAAATCAAAAACATAACGAGACCCTCAGCACACCCATGGGAGCAGCTGAAATAGATGGCTAGCAACTGCTCCAGAGGCAGCAGAGGAGGCAGAGAGTGGACCCTCACATACGGTGGAGAGGAGTGTGAACAGGTGGCCTCTTGGGGAAAGAGTTTGGCAGTTCCGTGTGTTTCCACGTGATCCAGGCACTGCACGGCTGGGCATTTATCCCAAAGAAGCAGAAAACTAATTCACTCCGGGGCCTGTGGTGAATGCTCACGGCATCTGTAGCAGGAGGGCCTGGAAACCACCCGAGGACCTTCCAAGGGTGACTGGTGAAGCACACTGGGACACTCCGCAGAGAATGCTGCTCAGTGATAAGAGGGGACGAGCCAGGGAGACTCGGAGATCTGGATGAATCTCCAGAGAATCACGCTGAGTGAAAGGGCACTCTCAAAGTGCACAGGTGAGATTCCATGTCGGTATTTTGAACCAACAAGATTTCAGCAGGAGAGGATGGGAGGCTTACCTATGGTGAAGCAGGAGGGGTGAGGCTGGAGGAGGGCGTGCCTTGAGGGGTCAGCAGGAGGGATCCTCGGGGTGGGCGTGTTGGGTCCTTGACCGTGGTGGTGGGAGCACTGTGAGGTCTCAGGCGAGCACGCACACGCACACACACACACACACCCCATCCTCCAGCGGCAGGGGCTGGAGAGGCCCCAGCAGATGCTTCTTCAAGGAATGAGCAGCACTGGAAGCTCTGAGGAGCCCTGAGCCTCACAGCTGGGGACATGGCTCTGACCCAGGGAAGGGACAGGCAGCATGGGTCCTTCTCTGCTGGCCTCCAGGCACATGTCCCAGCCACCCCAGCCCAGATCCTTCTACAGGTCCGTGCTAACTGGGGCATCCTGGATCCTCACCTCTGGTGGTGGCTCAGGCAGTTTTCCACACAGGTGAGCAAGAGGGCACACCTCCTCTGGGGTGGCCCTTTACCTCCCACATGCCGCCCAGGCCCCGCACCTGCATGGCTTCCGTCATCCCAGGTGCACGCAGCCAGACTCAGGGAAAGCCTGTGGGCTAGACCTCCCAGCTCGTCTGGGTGCTTAGAGCACAGAGGACCCTTTGGTTTGCTGAGCCCCTGGCGCTGTGGGACTCACGGCTCATGGGAGCAGTGGCCCTGCAGAGGTAGCTGCCTAGCAGCGGTGTCCCGGGTCTCCAGGTGCCTCCCTGAGTGCGTCTGCGGTTGCCTTGCTGCTGTTTTGAGCTGACAGAAGTGGGCTGGGGAAGTCATTCTGCTATGGGTGACAGTCCTACGATGGGGGGCCTGGGATTGCCGCAGCTCCCAAGGAACAAAGTGCAAAGAGCTTCAGAGGAACCGTTGGCTGCGAAGTGCAGAGAGGTTCTTCCTGACCTGCCATCGCAGCAGCAAGCAACCCTAACCATCCGGGGGGAAGAAGCCACTCCCGGCCTGGCGTAGCGGGTGGGTGTGGAGCGGCCTTGAGCAGCCTCCCGCCTTCCCGAGCACTGTGCTCCGAGGAAGGCACTTGCTTCATTTCTACAATGGGAATGTGGACGTGGAGGGCGGTGTGCTTCCGTACTTCGTGCTCCAGGTCAGGCACATAGTCTCCAGTAATAACTTCCCATGTGACAGTTCGTTGTCCACAGCTGTTACCGTGGTCTTGACCCGTCTGAGCCGGGACGGACTGTCTTCAGGGCACCTCTGCATTCTCCGCCCTTCAGGACACATTCCAGACAGATTGTTCACTAATGTCTGGTTCGAGGCCGTCTGGGCTGGGGCTCTGTGATGTGTGGGGTGTCAGACTCCGGTGGGCGGTGTGTTGGGGTGGCTCCGTGCCATGCGTGCGTGGTGTTTGGAAATGAGAGGGGAGCTGGTTCTGAAATATTTCCTAGCAGCTTCGGGGACGAGTCTGCTGGCCATGCTGTCACCTAGCTGTTGCCAAACGCCCCTGGAAATCAGAGCCTGAGGAGCAAAGCCCAGCTTGTGCAGAAGTCCCCAGCCGGGCACAGCGCCCTGGCCCCTCTGCCCGAGTGGCGGTTCTCCTAGGACATCGCCATGTCTGCCTTGGTTTGGCTGTGGCAGTGCCCAGCTCCGGTGGGGAAACTGCTCCCTGCGTGGGGACCCTTGCTCGCACCCACCCTCCCGTTTCCTGACTCCATCAATCTGTCTGAGCACACAGCTCACTCTCCACCAGCCTGTGTGACCAGGCAGCAGGATTCGCCCTTTGGCCATAGAACCAGGCGTGGCCAGCCTCTCGCTGCCTCACTGAGCCCGAACTGACTCCATGTGGGGATGATTCACAGCTTGCAGACGTCCTGGCGGTGCCCCATCGTGGTGCCCAGTGAGCTTTCACCTTTATGTGACAATGGACAAAAACCCTGCAGTAGCTGCAGAGCCGTGGGAAAGGCCAGGGAAAGCGCCAGGCAGCTCCGGGGATGCCCTCCTGTTCCACAGGCCTGACCACCAGGGAGCTTCTGCTAGGAGAAAGTCCCGGCTTCAGAGGCCAGGAGCCCTGCGTGTGTGGTCGATGGGGAAACCGAGGAAGACACTACACACGGGGGTCGCCAGGGGCCCGTGTTCGGGTGATGCTGCCAGGAATTCGAGGCTCCAACAGGATCAGGCGCCCCCAGGGCAGGGCAGCAGGTGGCAGGCACCGGAGGGCACAGGGCAGTGGGTGCCCACTGAGGGAAGGAGGGATGCTTGCCTCTGGGGTCCTTGGCCATCCAGTGATGGAGGGCAGGTGACGGGCTCTGCGGGACCAAGGAGGCGGAAGCTGGCCTCCTTCCTTGGCCTCCCCGCTGCACGTGCGACCTGTACGGGCAGAGCTGGGAATTTAAAACATCATTCATTTAAATTAGAAGTTTGGTATTTGAGTCCACTCCAGGCAGGACGGTCTGATGGGATACAGGTCAGGTGGAAGGTGGCAGCAGAGAAGCAGGAGGGGGCGGCGAGGCCTCGGAGACCGCGGGTGCCAGGTGTGCAGGAAGCTCGGGAAGAACAGGAAGGTGAATGGTGGGGAAAAATGCAGGGCAGAAAGTGTCCAGAGGTAAGATCGCCATTTCTGATGTTGCTGGAAAGAGAAATACCACCAGATTGTACCTGGCTATGTCTTGGTAAAACGTGATTAAAAAATGGAAGGTAAAGAGAAAGCCTTAGAAGCTGCATAACAGAAGCTGCAGAGAGCGGGGCACCACAGAGAAAGGAGAATTAGACCCTGCCGGGCTCCGTCTCCAGCGGCTCAGCTGCTGCCGGATGAGGGGTGAGTAGGCCTGTGCCCAGGGTCTGGGCTGGGTCAGGGGGCCTGCACCGCATCCTTCCTGAGTAAAGGCCAACGTCAGACATCTGAGCTCTAAGACACACACTGCGTCTCAGATGCAAAGGTTGCACACCGGACACAGGAGGCAATCTCAGCCATGCAAATACAAAGGAGCTGAGAACCACAGATCCCAAGGAGGAGTGGCTCAAGTGCACTTGGGGGAGAAACGGAAGGCGGAAGGTGGAGACGCAGAGGCAGTGGACACAGACAGGGCGAGCATCTGGAGTTTAATCACAGGTAAAAACAGCAATGGGAGCGGTTGCTTTTGTCTTCGCAAAAAAATCAAAACAAGAAGACAGACTGTGGGCCACACGGAGAGATGGGTGACCTTGGGGAACTGTGCCTGGCTCAGGAGCAGAATGGGAATACTGAGCAGCTTTAGAGCTTGTTGGGAAATCTGGGTTCCGCCTGCACGTCAGAGGTACAATTGCACGTGGCCAAGGCGTTTACAACAACCGCTGCAACGAGAACCTACGCCGGTTTGTAGACGGTCCAGCACACGCTTTCCACAGAACGGGCTCCGAGAAGGAGCTTCTGGTTCATCTCACCAGGCTCACATCCTAGGCCAAGACCAAACTGAGGAAAAGTGATTGATGGGAAGAGAAGGACCTGTCAATCACATTTGCAAACACTCACCTTACAAGCCATAAAATACCTTTAACACCGATCCAGCAGGGGATGCAAATGTTAGGTCCAGGCTGGGTTCATAGCTGGTTCCACATCAGAGAATCTGTTCACCCTACTCGTATGTTGAAGAGGGACAGAAAAGCACATGTTAATCCAATAGGTGCAAAATGCATTTGAAAAGAATCATTACTCATTTTTATCAAGAAATTTTAACAAACTGGGAAAAGCGGGAATTTCCTTAAACTGATAAGCATAGAAAGTGTATTTGGCATTGAAATTTCCCAGTATTCTCGTCAAAGTCAGGAATGAAATGAGAGCAGCTCTGTCCGCTCCCACGTGGTCTCATCCTGGGGTCCTGGCGGCTGGAGAGAGCCGTGAAGCAGAGGTGGATCCTGAGGCCCAGCAGAGCCTGCTGTCGCTGGAGGACAGCAGGACTGAAGCACAGCCGTGTCCTCGCAAGGACAAACTTACAAGGCCGGCAGAAAAGCCAGACGCAGAGCAACCTCAAAAGCTCAGTGGATTCCTTTCCACCAATGATAAGCAACAGAGTGAGTGACAGGAAGAGGTGCCGCTGGTGAAGTGACAAGCTATGGGTTCCAGCAGACAGGCCTGGGGCAGATGAGCAGGGCCCTCATCAACGATGCAGAGGCGAAGAACACATAGGGAGCCTGAATGGCACCGTCCAGGGCGTGGGCTCCTTGTCTCTGCTCAGTGAAGAGCTGAAGACCAGGACGCGGAGATGACAAGCGAGCATCAGGTTCATTGCAAAAGCGACAGAGACGGACTTCTCTGAGGAGAAAGGCCCTGCAGCCAGGAGTCCGGTGGGGAGTCCCCTGTCCACACGTCTGCTTTAGTTTTCCTCTTGGGGCCCCACTTAGGAGCACGAGCACGGACGTGTCTAACTGGCTCCCTGTTGTGTCCACAGCACTTTGTCCACTGGGAAGTCAACCTCGTTGGAAGACCTCTCCATGACCCTTGGGTCTGGACCCGCTGACCTCCCCAGTCTCTGTCCTGTCCTGGCTGCTTCCACCCTTCTGTGTCCCCCTGGTAAAGACATGACAGGTGGAGGCACGCCGCACCTGATGGCTCCAGGTGAAGATGGCAGTCCTTCTCAGGTAACTAGGAAATCGGTACAGTTCCTACCAAAGTGACAGAGGTCCTCAGTGTCACTGGACGGCTGCTCTGCAGTTCCTCTAATGAGAAGGAGGTACAGCAGACAGGCAGCCTGCTGAAGGTGACAGGGGCTCCTCCAGGAAGCACGAGGAGGCACCGGTGCTCTCATCCTGCCGGGGAGGACCCCTGCATCTGCAGGTGATGGCCAGTGCCCAGGTGGGCTCACGCAGGTCTTGTCCTGGGACCCAGGTCCTGTGAGGGGCCCAGGAGAGGCCGACGGGGCAGCTGGGATGCACGGGGACTGTAGATAGGATCCATGGGACCAGTCACCACGGACCAGGGGAGAGCTGTGACTGCTGAGCTGTGAAGAGCAGCACCTCAGAACTGGCAGGGATGGGCATCCTCAGAACTGGCAGGGGACGGGCATCCTCAGAACTGGCAGGGTGGCCATACCTGTGTTTTCATGACCTCAGGCCCCAGGAGGGATTTTAAGCAGGGCAGGCAGGAGACTGTAAAGGGAATCAGGGACTCAGCGGATCCTCTGCAGGGCTTCCTTTGGGCCGGTGTTGCTGAAGGCACCTCACAAGTCCAGTCTGGCTGGGTCCCCGCTCCACAGGTGTGGGGAGATGATGATGGCCCAGGTGGAGGAGGAGGAGACGGTGGGGAGTCAGGAGCTCACAGAGGAGCCACTGCCCGGGCACAGTGGGCACAGTGCCGCCGGGGCAGCGGGGCAGCTTCGCTGTAAATTACTGCGGTGCCGTGACTTCGACTCCAGGAAGGAACAGGCCCAGGAGCAGCCCTTCTGAGCAGCAGACGACGTGGTCAAGTGAGAAACGCCGTGGGCTGCCAGAGGGGCCTGTCCCACGGGCTGGCCCTGGGTGAACCTCTGCCCCCGACAGCAGCCACCTGACCAGAAACCCAATCGGGGGAGCGGGGTCAGTGCCCTCAGCGCAGGTGGCCACCTGGCCCCTGAAGTGGAGGAAGACCAGTGAGGTCTCCCCGCCCCGCGCTGGCAGAAGGCGAGCCTGGCGGTCCCAGGAGGGGCCCTGGTTGTGTCTCACCCCCGTAATGGCTGCACCCAAGCCACGTATCAGCGTGCACGGCAATGGGTGTGCGTGTGCACGGGAACGGAGGATCCCCGCAACCTGGACGGGGTCGCTCGTCGCCCAGAGCTTCTTCCTACTTCCCAACCTGGTCTTTCTGTAGTGAGAGCCTCATCTGGGACCCGCCCTCTTCAGACTTCTCTGTGACAACGCTGCGTCCCTGGCTCCAACCCCGCTCTGCACCTCCTGCCTCGAGGACCTGGAACGGCACAGCCACCGTGCAGGGCAGCAGAGGCCCCTCAGACCCGGCCTGCCAGCCCTGCTTAGCGCAGACCCAAAGGGCCAGCTCTCCTGCCCCCGCTGTGCCCAGGCCCAGGCCACCAGCGGGCGGCGTCCTCTTTCTCTGGAACCTGGTGCTGAGGTGGTGCCGGCTCTCGTTGAGGCTGAGCCTCTGCTGCCCTTGGCCTCTCCCGCGTCCCACATACCTTACTATGCAGAGCCATCTGCAAAACACAAGGACTCTGCAGTGACCTCGAGGGACACGTGGAGAGTAGACTGCCTGGGAGGCTCCACCGAGGGGTGTGGCAGTCGTGTCCCCCAGAGATGTCACCTCACGTGACAGAGCGAACTTGCAGGTGTGAAGGTCAGACCTTGAGATCAAGGTCAATGTGTTGTCTGGGTGGCCTGATGCTATCAGAGTCCTTGGGAGGAGGGACAGTGGGTGATAGAAGCAGAGGTCAGAGAGGAGCAGAGGGGCAGGGGACAGAGAGGGAGGAGAGAGAGCAGAGGGAGGAGGGGGAGCAGAAGGAAGAGCCATCTGCAAAAAATGGGCAGGGGGGACTGTACAGTGCTGGCTCTCTGGAGGTCCCCTGCGGCCAGTGTGCTGGGAGCCACCAGGAGGGAGCCTTAGGCCTGATCTAGGAGGACTGTTTACAGGTGTCTTGGTGCTGACCTGTGAATGGAAATTCTCTGCTGTTTTGTTCAAACAGGAATCTAATGAGGAAATGGAGGTGAGGAGGAGGCGCGGGGATCACGCAGATCCCCGGGGCCTGCCGTGCCGACGGTGCTCCAGTGTTGATTATTATTCGATCCTAAGGAGCCACACGGCCTGAACCACGACCTCCAGGGTCCCCAGGATCGTCCCTGTGGTGGGAGGGGCGAGGGGCTGGGCAGGCAGGAGCCCTGCAGGGCAGCACGGGGCTGCCAGGACCTGCTGCCCAAAGCCTGCTCTCTTCCCTGGGGAGGAGGTAAGGTGGCGGAGTCCCAGCCAGAAGGCCCAGGGTCCTGCTCTGGATGGCTGGGAAGGGAAGAGTGGCATCCTGGGCTGGGTGGGCTCAGTGACAGAGCCTTGCCTGTCACTTGGGAGGCCCTGGGTTTGATGCCAGTGTCCCCCAGTGGTGTCTCACATGGGCAGGGTGTTGGCATCTGTCAGATCTGGGGGTCTCAGGAAGGCGCAGGTCTGCGTGGTGCTGGGAGGGGAGGCTGTCCCGGTGAGCAGCTGGCATGGGCAGTGGGGTGGCCCCAGGTCTCGGGTGGGTGGACCCCTGGGTCAGGGGTCCTCAGCTCCGTGTGTTACTGCAGCAGAGGGGCTTTCCTTGGTGGCCCGTGTGGGGCGTCTTTCCCAGTCCCGTCCTCTCTGCAGCTCCTCACCCCTGGCTTCTCTGCGGGTCTGCAGCAACCTGAACTTGAACTTCTAGTGAGGGTTTACATCTGTCTGTCCCACCAGAGTGCAAAGGCCCAGAGCTGCCACCATCCCCTGTGGCTGCCCAGTTGCCACCTACCGTAGGCCACTTGTTCCCCTCCTGGACCAGCTGAAGGCACTGACCCTGGGTCTTCTCTGGGGAAGTACAGGCTCAGGGAGGGGCCTCCTACAGTGGCCTCATGGCCTCTCCAAGGCAGAAGGTGGGGAGGGGTACATTGCACTGTGGAAATGCCACCCCTGCCCTGCCATGGCCCCCGAGAGCCCTGCTGGTCTAATACTGGCTGATGGGCCCTGCAGGCCCCAAAGTCCCCAGCCCTGCCTGGCTCCCACCTCCACACCTCCACTCAGGCCACCTCCCCACCAGGGACATCTTTCCTAATGCTGGCTAAGGCCACCCCTTCCTCAGACCACCTCATTCTACCCACTTTGGGGGTGACACTGACTACCTCGTCCTGGGGTTGGGGTGTTTGGAGGTTTCCACTCGGCCCCCTGCATTGTGACAATGCTTGTGTCACGGGCCAAGGACCCCAAGAGGCATATGCTCACCCCAAGCATGTCCACCCTATGGCTCATCAGGGCACAGTGCAGCCAGGAGAGGAGCGTGCCGGCAGGGCTGGGTCCTCCCTGCTGCCACACTCCGCCCTCTAACTCGGGCATGGGACTCTTCGTGTCTCTGGTGCAGCAGCTACTCAGGCCTGGGTTGGTCGGGCTGTGCTGGGCAGTTCTGGACCTTTCCCTGGCGTGCAGCTGCTGGGTGCCTGGCACAGCCCTGGCAGAGCCACCTTGCCATGGTGCTGCCCTGGTGCCACAGGTCCTGCCCCTGGGTAGGGGAGGGCCTTCCACTGGGGCAGCTGTTGGGTCTGACCATCCTGGTCCATCGCAGGGCAGTCCCCCGGGCCATGTCCGAGGCCCCTGCAGCCAGCCTGTGCTGCAGTTCAGCTCCGTCCTCCACCTGCCCCCTCCGGCCCATCCTGTGAAGGCTCCTGCTTGGGAGCTCCACCGCCATGACCACTTCTGGAGGCCCCAGAGGGGACACCCAGACACGGCCCTGGAGGGACTCATCCTGGGTCGATCCCCCCACGTCCGGCTCAAGGGCCAGGGCTTTCTTAAGGACATGTTCCAGGGGAACAGGGAAGGGGACGGGTGGGGAAGTGACTTCTGGGGCCTCAGACACTCAGGACTTCCCAGAGCTGGCCCTGCCTCTGGGGACAAGAAGGTGACTGAGTGTCACAGGGAACCCAGCACCTGGGTTGGGGGCCGTGCCCCAAGGCAGCCTTGAGGTGGACAGAGCCTTTCCAACAGTCTGCAGAGGCTGGGGACAGTGTGTGGGGACGTGCTTGGGGACGTGCGTGGGGACGGCGAGACCCTTCCGGGGGCACTGGCGCTGCTGGTGCAGGCAGGAGCCCTTCCGGGTCTCTGCTCTGCTCTCCCCTCAGGCTCACCTTGACTCGGGCGCAAGCAGGACCCGGAGTCCCAGTGGAAAGCGGAGAGGATTCGCCACTCAGGAATCGAATCAGACCTCTGAGTGGGAAGCTGGGGACCTCTGCATCCCACAGCGGGATACAGGTCCCTGGGCCTCTGCCCGGCCGAGGGCCATGGCTCAGACCCACAGCCAGGCCGTCCGCCCAGTGCTCCTCCAGCTGACCACGTGTGCGCTGCCTCCCGCCTTGGGAAGCTCCGACACAGTCCTGCAGGCCAGTTACCCGCCCGCGGCAGCAGGAGGCGGAGGCATGCAGGGCAGGGGCACCAGGGCCAGCTCCAGTGTGGCCATGCAGCTCTTCCCACGCTCCTGTCCCTCCCTCTGCGTCCTCTGCCTGTGTCGGCAGGAGCGGTGTTTCCTCTGCAGCCGATGCGGTGGCTCCCGAGGTCTGTTTTGCTGGGCCCTGGAGAGAGTCTGCTGGCCTGGAGGTCCCCGGGACGGCGTCAGCAGCACCTTCCGCCAAGCTGGGGCGCACAGTCCCCCTTCGCCAGCACTTAGGGCCCGGGTGGGAGTCCTGCCGCAGGCATGCTCGCCCACCTCCACCTCTGTCCAAAGCTGCTGGTGGAGGCTGAGGCCCCTGAAGACGGTGTGCGGCGTGTGGAGAGACCTGATTTTCTTCGGGGGAGATTTTGAAATCTAGATTGAACCTTCTCCAAAGTGGCAGGCATGGCCCAGTCTCCAGGCACTGTGCTGAATTATGTTGTCATTCCAGAGCTCTGCGTCCCCACGCAGTGGAGAGACATAGCCAAGAAGGCCACTGTTCAGCACGAGTTGGAAAGGCACCAGGCCGCGGGGTGTGTGGGAGGAAGTGCTGCCCGCGGCCTCCTCAGCTGGGCTTCACCAGGAGAAGGGCGGCATTTCCCCGGGGTCGGTGGAGAGCAGGGATGGGGAGCCCTGGTGCCTCTGCCAGAGGGTCAGGGAAGAGCTGGTGGAAAGGCCCTCCTCCCGGGCTGCCTTGCCTGCCTCAGGAGATCTGTGCCCCTCCTCAGCTGCAGACGACTGCCCACCTTTCCTGGGAAGTGAACAGCCCCTGCCAGAAGTGCTCCCCCACCCCAGAGGTCAGGCTCTCTGGGGGGACTTGGAGCTGCAGGGTCCTTCCTGCCAAGGGCAGTGGTGAGGGCCAGATGATTCCTGCTTGCCACATGGGACTAGATTCACACTGTCCACTGCACACATCTGCCAAGGCCAGTTAATTGGCTCCAGATGAGAAGTTAATGGTGACAACAGGAACAGTGATGGTGACAGCCCATGAGGCCCACCACACCAGGTGCTGCAGGGAGAAGGGATGCTGCAGTGAAGGAGGAAGGCATGGTCCACCCATCAAATCCCACAGGAAGTCCAGGCAGCTGAGGACAGAGAGCCTGGCCCTAGTGACCTTGGAGGAGTGAAACCCAAGGACAGGGCCCAGCCTGCAGAGCCTGGGAGTCAGGGGTTGGTGGGAAGTGGGAAGAGGAGCCAGGCAGCTTCCAGCCTGGCCGTCTGGGAGGACAAGAGGCCATGACTCCAGGGTCACACAGAGTGCTTCCAGCCCCTGGAGCTTGCTGCCTGGGGGAAGGGGAGAGACAGGACGAGCAGGACTTCTGGACTTTCGAGGTCCTGGGAGGCAAGGAGAGGTGGGCTGTGGACAGGTCAGGAGGTCAACCTGGCCAGAGAGCAGACCTCCTGGACTGTAATTCCCACTCCAAGTCCTCACACAGAGTGAGGGTCCTCACTCCTGTCTTCAGCCAGCAGGGACGCCTGTTTCCCGTAACCCGTTTGCTCCTTGGTCTCAGCTCCAAGGCCCCTGAGACACTCTGATACCAGGGTGGTGGGGGGCCTGGGCCTGTGGGGCCACCAGCCAGTCCAGATGCTTGTGGTTGCTCTGTGCCAGGCTGTGATGTGGGCCTTCACTTCTGCTACCATGCGGAGAGCACGCAACATCTCCTTGGGTCACCAGGTGGCCATGACTTGGTGGTGTGGCCATGCAGCTGCAGCCACCCTGGCCCCAGCGATCTGGGTCAGACCACACGATCTGCTCATGGCCACCGCCAGAGTGGTGGCCTGGTCTTGTCCTCCAGCACATACCCAGGAACAGGGTCTCTTCTGTGTTCCAGACTCCTGCTCATGAGGATCAAGCTCCACAAAGGTACAAACCCGTCCATCACAGGTCCACCTCGGGAGGAGTCATCTTCCCCTGCAACAGCAGCTGCTGTAGTCACGGGGCTCCTAGAGACAGGCCGTGGGGTGGAGGGCGCCTACCTCGTGCTGAGGCCACGGCCCAGCACCCTGGGTCCCTCACTGTCACTGGGAGCCGTGCTGCTGTGGGGCGGGTGTAGGGAGTGTCCCTAGGGGTGTGGGCTCAGCTGGATTTGCAGCAGGGCAGCTTCAGAGGCTCCGACCGGGGCAGTTCCTCAGGTGCCTGGAAGCCTAGGGAAGCACCTGGTCCCCCCCACGAACCCCAGGCCTCTGCCAGGCAGGCTCCCATAGAATCTAGGGCCAGGGGGTTGGGAAAGTGACCAAGGCTGGTGAGGAAGAGGCTTGTAGGATGATTCCAGGAAGAGTCAGCAGACTGGGGAGCCGAGGCCCAGGATGGGGTGGTGGGGAAGTGGGAGAGGGGTCCAGGTCCTGGCGTGTGGGCAGGGGTGGCAGCGGGGTGCCCTTCTGGAGTCCCAGTCTGCAGGGTGGCACTTCTCCACCTTAGAACCACCCAAGAGGCTTTGAAAGTCCCGTGCTGGGTGGCCCCTGAACAGCAGAACCAGAGCCCTGAGGGCCACCACTGCCAGGGAGTATCGAAGGTCCCCAGTGAGTCCCCTGTGCACCAGCCCAGAATCTGCCTCAAGGGCCCGTGGAGGGCTTCAGGGAGCCCTGCAAGGACTTCCGGGATGGGAGTCCAGCTACTGCAGGGCCTGCCCAGCTTCTCAGGTCAGATCTACCTCAGGGGCCAACTGGACACAGACACCAGCCCCGGGGGAGCCCAGGTGTCTGCATCCCAAGTGAGGCCCTGTGGGGGTGGTGCCGGTGCTGGTGGACCCCACTCTGAGCACGGCCCCTGGGCAAGTGTGCTGCCCCCAGCTGCACCTGGACTGCTGGGCTGTGTCACCGCCGGACAGCACTGGAGAGTAGACCTGGACCTTGCCCCCACAGGAGAGGAAAGGTTGGAGGCCAGCACCTGGCAGCTGGGGCGAAGGGCGGGTCATGAGCACGCTGACCACCTGGTGGTCCCTCAGGACCCTTGCTGTTGGTAGGAAGTGCTGGCCACTCTCTTTCTCCATTCTTCCGCGAATCTGCAACAAACGTACGATTTAGGTCCTTGTTGGAACCAACAGCTCGGGAAACGTCTTGCTCTCCTTGGGAGAGAGCTGAGTACATGAGAAGACCTGAAAGCTTGACTCCATTCAGCAGAGAGTTGGAGAGCAGGACCAGAGGCCCCAGGCAAGCAGCAGGTTCATTGCAAGAGTGACAGAGATCAGAGACAGATTTCTCGGAAGAGAAGGCCCCGGAGCTGGGAGTCCAGTGGGGGAGTTTCCACCTGTTCTTCTTATGGTCTCTGGAATGTCCTCCTCTCCTTATCTCCTCCCTGTTGTTATCTGCTCCTCTGTTGTGGATTGGTGCCCCCTCTGCCCACATGTCTGCTTT
Organism: Glaucomys volans; assembly: GCA_020662805.1. Classification (NCBI taxonomy): domain Eukaryota; kingdom Metazoa; phylum Chordata; class Mammalia; order Rodentia; family Sciuridae; genus Glaucomys; species Glaucomys volans. The sequence goes on from JAJEJO010002358.1 coordinate 43,550, forward strand.
AGATTTTCTATTGGACCCCATGAAGGGATACGGGTATGGAAGTGTCTGTCTGACTGGGCCCCTGCTGGTGTCCACCAGCACCTTCATCTTGCAGGAAGCTGACCTCATCAGCAGACCTCTCCCTGCTCCTCTGTTCTGGGCCTGTCCGACCTCCTCCCTCGCTGTCCTGCCCTAGCTGCCCAGGCCCTTCCAGGTCTCCCTCAGGTTGTGTGCTGGGAACAGGCCAGACAGGGAGATCTCATGTAATGGTCAGTGTTGGCCTGTGGTGGACGAGCGCTTGGGAGATAGTGCCTGGGCCTGTGCCAGGGGCTAGTGCTTGGGAGTCAGATGGAAGGCCTGTGGAGGCCAGGCCAGTAGGGAGAGCAATGGGGCAGGGCGGGACCTGTGGGGCAAGAAAGGCCTGGGGACTCTGCAGACAGGAAGCCACACTGTTGGACGGGACCCGGGATCCCACTGAAGTGGGGTGGGCAGCACAGAGCTACCTGTGGGGGCAGCAACTGCGTCTGTGCCAGACTTGCTGAGTGTAGGGCCAGCAGGCAGAGTGTCCACCAGGTGGCCCTGGGCTCAGCACTCAGGAGAGCCTTCTGGCCCTGGAGAGCCTCGGAGTCGAGCCCAAGGCCCGACTTCTGAAGTGCTAGGAGCAAGAAGCTCCTTGGGAGGGGGCCCATCCTTGTGCCTGAGCGTGCACCTGGCTGGGCCTGGCAGGGAGAGACGAGGGCGGTGGGTGGAAACCAGGAGGTCGGCAGCATGGGCGGCACTGGAGAGAGGCCCTTGAGCGCGCTCACCATGGTGGACGGTGGCCACGGGTTGAGGCCTATGGGGCAGGTGGACAGCGGAAGATGCCCATTGGGAAAGAGGGCGGGGCCTGCTTGGGACGCTCGCTCCTGGGCAAGCTTTGGGGAGTTCAGGGACCTGCATGTACAGAGTGGAATGGGCAGAAGGTCAGGAGCGGCTCCACCCCCAGCCCTGGAGCCCTGTGTAGGAAGCAGGGCAGACCCCGTGGGGCGCACACCCAGCCTGGGCCCTGCGGTTGGGGTGCCTGCGGCTTCCCATGGGCTCCAGTCCACTCAGGCAGCAGGAGGGCTGTTTGTGCACCGCATGTGTGTGGTGGCTGCCATCGGGTGTGTCCGTGCCTGTGCACGGTGTTGGTGTGGTGCGTGACTGTGTGAGTGTGGGTGTGCAAGTGTGGCATGTGTGCACACGTGTGAATGGGCATGCACGTGTGTATATTTGTGCTGTGTGTGCCAGTGGAGCGAGTGTGTATGCATGTGTACTGTGTGAGCTGTTTGCCTACCTGTGTGCAAACATGTGAGGTGTGTGTATTATGTGTGCTATGTGTACACACATGTGAGGTGTGTACATGTGTGTGCAAGCATATGAGGTGTGTTATGTGTGCTATGTGTACACACATGTGAGGTGTGTGCATGTGTGTTGGTGCATGTGTGTGCACACATGTGTGAGGCATACATGTGTGTGCTGTTTGTGTGTGCAAACATGTGAGGTGTGTATTGTGTGCTATGTATACACACATGTGAGGTGTGTGCATGTGTGTTGGTGCATGTGTGTGCACACACGTGTGAGGGGTGTGTGCTGCACTGCCCTCCCTTCCTTCCTTCTCCAGATTTGAGGAGTCTGGTCCTTACTGAGACCTGACAGCGGCTCAGAAGCATTTAAGCCAACGCTACTGGTGAGCCTGACCTTGAACTCTCTCTTCATTTGTGAAGGAAGGAATCATCGAGGGTGAAGTGACCGCACCCCGGCTGCAGCCTACACACCGGCTTCCCTCTCTCCACCCCTGCAAAGTGCAGAGGAACCCCGGGCTGCAGGGGTGAACTGGGGAGAGTGGGAGCCAGGAGAGGGCAGGGGTGCAGTGGACGGAGGGTGGAGCACCAGCCTCAGGAGGGTGCTGCCTGGGCAGGCGAGGGCATCTGCCCGGGGGCAAGGAGGGAGGGCACGGCCTGCATGAGCACTGGGGGGCTGTGGCCACGGGACACTGAGCGCAGGGCAAGCTCACCACGAGGCCAACGTGGACCCAGCGGCGGGCACAGCTGCGTGAACTGGGAGCACGGAGGGTTGGCTCCAGGTGGGACTTACCTGAGGTCTGCCAGTGGCAAGTGACAGGCCATGGACAGCATGGTCAGTGGGGCAGCGGTCAGGTCCAAAAAGCCAATGCCAAATTCACACCAAGCAACCCTCAGGACTCTTTGAGGACCCCGCTCCTGCCTCCACTCCGCTGCAGCCCCTCCTCCGGGGTGGAGGGCTGCTCTCCCGCCCAGTGTTTGGGAGGGTCCTGCTCTTTCCAAACACAGCGAGGAGAACATGCTTGAAAGGAGCCAAACCACTAGTGACAGGGAATTGTTGACGAACGGAGCATGCTTGACATTCTGCCCAAAAGTGTGCACTTGCCGGCCGTGTTCAGAGAGGGAGGCCGGCCGCGAGTCCTGCGGGGCACCCTGGCGTGCAGTCCTGGGTTCACCTAGCTGACTCTCCATCCTTTCCCTTTCATTCCAGTTCACTTGGCTTCACGGCATGACCCAGGTTCAGGTGAGCATCCGCAGCCACCGACTGGACAGTTTCTGTGCTGACCACACGTGCTGGACCAGAGCCACACGACGGATCACCGCGGAGCAGAGCAGGTGCCGTGGCCGCTGGAGGGGGTGGCGGAGGGAGCGCTCCTGGCTCCGTGCTCTGGTGGATGTGGAAAGTGATGGCAGTGAGGACCGGAGAGCTCGGTGAGGCTGAGGGATGGGAGTGACCATGACAGTGGAGGACATCCAGTTGGAGCGAGGGTCTGTCTCGGGGGCGGGTATCTGAGCGAGTGCCCCCCACTCTGGGAAGGCAGGGGGCACTGACGCGGCTTGGATGTGCTGCCAGGGGCACGGATCCCTTGTCCACACAGGCCAGGGACTATGGGTGGGAGGTGGCCAAGGGCAGGCACCACTCTTCCACACGTGAGGGGCACGAGTGGAGCCTGGATCCAGTGCCCTCGGGCCCCCTCCAGTGGGGCGTTTCATGGTTTGAAATCTCAGGGCCGATCTGAGAGGGCTGACCCACAACCAGACCTGGCTTCTGGGCTCAGTGACTTCTGCCGAACGTGTCTAAGAACAGTCATGACTGGACAGAGGAGGTCTCAGACAAGGCCTCAGGGACACCAGTAGCAGAGGAGCCTGTCACCTGCCACGGCTCACACAAGGTGCCGTGTACTCCTCTTACCTGACGGCAGAGACCCCAGCAAGCCAGGCCACGGCTGCTCATGGCCAGTGACAGTCTCTGCCCACCTCTCATGGGATACAAGTGTTCTGTCCATCCAGTGTCCAGGCCAGTACTCTGATGGGCATGTGCATATAGGTGGGCGGTTTCTCATGGCAGAAGTTTCTAGGTCCTTGGAGAGCAGTTTCAGGCTTCCATGTGGTCCAGCCGTGGAGGTAGATCAGGGGGACCTGGAGTGGGTCAGTGCAGCGGGGAGACATTGTGGAAGTCCAGGGGCTGGAGAAGCTCCTCTGCTGCAGGCATGGGGTCTCGAGAGGCTGAGTGGTCATGTCAGGGTTGGGTGATTCTTGAGTCCTGAGCCCCTCCGGACTTTGGGTCCTCTTTCTTGGATTGGATGCTTGGTGTCAGGTGTGTGGAAGTCAAGACTGGATATTCTGGCAACTCCTGCAATTTATGCCTTATACCCCAAAAGAACCCAAATTTGAATTTAAAATGTTCAATTTGTAGAAGCAAAATATGAACTATCTATAAGGAAAACAGAACTAAATAAGAAACAGGCAATGCCAGCAGCCAGAGTGGGACTGGGCAAGCACTCGGGGTTGGGGGGTGATGGAGCGCCCTTGGTATTGCTGGGCAGCTGCCCCCAGCCCTGCCCCTGCTGGCCCACCCTGCCCCAGTTGGTCACTTCAGGCCTCAGGTGTCTTGGTGACACTTGACCGTCTCACTCCACGGGGCCTCTGCTGAGTGTTCCCCGAGGCCTCCCCTCAATGAAGTCCCCCTACTCCAATAGGGCTAAGCTCTTGCTCAGTCTCCAGGGTCTTTTCAGAGAACCCCCTGCAGCCCACAAAATACAGAAGCATCGGAAACCCCTGGTATTCTGTCTCTGCCTCCACCCTCAACTCCCAGGTCTGCTGGAGTCCACTGGGCGCTTCAGCAGGCAACTCCACCCTGGACCCTGGGCTCAGGCAAGGGGTAGCCCCAGGCTGAAGCCCTTTACGGAGACCCTGAGCTTGAGACAGGCCCACCCTGCTGCAGCTGGGGTGGAAGGGGTCCTTAATGAACCTGCACCACGGGGTCAATGTGGCCCCCCAGAGGGTTGGGGGCAGGAGGAGTGGTCCTCCCACAACCAGGCAGCGTGGGTCTGAGTCTACTCCGGCCAGGTGGAGGGACCCAGGGCACCTGGCAAGGTGAGGTGTGGACAAGTGCTTGGAAAGAAGAGGTCTCCTTGGCAACCAGCAGTTGGGGAGCCCCAGGAAGCCTCGCATTCCCGAGTGGGAGCAGAGCCAAGAGCTGTGCGCAGGGGTCAGGGACGTCTGTGGGTGGAGCACCAGCCTTGGGAACTGTTCCCCGTCCCCGATGTGCAGGAGGACCTGGGGAGGGGCGCAGGGAAGCAGGCTTCGCTCCTGGAAGGAAGGTGGAACACGCTTGCTTGCTCTTGATCCAGCTGTTCTCTACTCAAGCGGCGGGGGGATAGCCCTTTCAACCAGGTCACCTGCCGGTGAAGTCCAGAGAAGTCCTGAGTCGCTGGACCCAACCAGACACGTGCTTTCAGCAATTACTCGTCGTGTGCCAGGCATGGTGCCCACCATGTGTGACCTATTACACTCACGATGCCCAAGACAGGTATCATCAGTGCCCCTGGGACGTAGTGCTGGGCCACTGGGTCTCTCCCTTAGGCCTCTGTCCCTGCCACACTCAGCTGGCACCTGTGCCGTCCTTGGTCCTCGGTGGCATACCTTACATGCCCTGCCCTTTGACACTGTGATCCTCTGTGTGCCCTCCAGTCCTCGCTGTCCTCCAGGGGAGCTGCTTGCTTCCTGCTGGCTATCTTGAGGCTGCGGAGTCTGTCCCCTCCCCAGGTGTTCCCACATGTTGCTCCCCTGCTGGGGCTCACTGCTCCTCCCCTCTGCCTTCTAACTGTGTCCTCGGTGCTAATGTGACAATGTGACAGAAAAGCACACGTCCAGGCCACGGGCAGAGAAGACGCTCGATCTGCTTTGTCTGCATCGGGGAAAAGAATTCCCCCTGCCTAATTGAAATAGGGTTGGTGTGTATAGCCTCGACTGCCCCCAGGCCACGGCCCCGCAGCCCCCGTGTGCATGGACCAGAGCTGGATCTGAGGTCCTGCCAAGGCAGATGCACTGTGGCCGGACTCCCCACTCCATGGACGGCACTGGAGCAGGTGCACGGAGCTACTGGGCTCAGGGGAGGCCTGCT
>JAJEJO010002358.1:48986-81528 GCA_020662805.1 Glaucomys volans
GCACTGGAGCAGGTGCACGGAGCTACTGGGCTCAGGGGAGGCCTGCTCCCTCGCTGGCCTGGCGGCTTTAGCATTGCATTTCTTTTTCTTTTTTCCTTTGCCTTTTTTTGCCTTATGAAACCACTTCTTATATTTTCATCTTTACCCTTGATTTTCAGGAAAAATAAAGTATAATGTTCTGAACTAATGTACATGCATTTTATTTGTCTGATTACTTGTTCAATTTACATAGAAAAATTCATCAATGCAGCATCAGCGTAATGACACGTAGCCACTTCCCAGCCTCAGTTTCGCTAATGCAGGGGCTGATTGGTCGTGCTCCCAGCCCTCGCGGAGGGTGAGTCCTCCAGAACTTCCTAACAGGACGACCTTCCCCACACAGAGGTGGCTGCCGCTCTGAGATCCATCTCTGTTGCTCAGCCCCACTGAGCCAGGGTGAGCTTTCCCAGCTGGACCTAACAGGAGGCAAGCCAGGAATCCAGCAGGGGAGGGAATGAGTCACGCTGGCCCCCGGGCACCCGAGACTTGGTGGGCTGGGACCTTGCAAGGAGGGAGACCACAGTGCAGTTTCCCAGCTGAGGGTGAGGGAGCGGGCGGTTGTCCCCCGGGCCGACCTTCCCTGTTTGAGGGCTGGTCCCGGCATGTGAGCTCCAGTAGGATTTCAGGTTTTAGAGGTGAAGAGAGACAAGCAAGGGAGGCACGACACCGAAGAGGAGCTCGAGGTCACGCACAGCCCCTAGACGTGAGCCAACAAGAGCCGCACATGGTGGCCCCAGAGCTGACGAGGAGGCCGGGGCAGGTGTGAGGGGGAGCATCCCCCCAGCATGGGGAGCACCTAGCATCTGACCTGCTACTGGGCAAGGGGGCTGGCCTCTAGTGTTGGAGCTGGATTGACATAGGACAGGGAAATGTTGGTGTGGGTGTGGTCGGACAGGGGGCAGCTGGAGTGTGGGTGGAACGGTCAGCTTGAATGTGGAGGTTATGTCCACGGGCAAGTTCCTTATTTCCTCAGGAAGCAGCTCTCCCTGGGCCAGTCTCTCCCAGCTGCTGACCCCCGGGATGGGAAAGCTTAAGCTTAAGGACAGCTCACCCCGCCTCAGCCCGCCCACTGGACAGCTCACCCCACCTCAGCCCGCCCTCTGGACAGCTCACCCCCCCTCAGCCCGCCCGCTGGACAGCTCACCCCGCCTCAGCCCGCCGCTGGACAGCTCACCCCGCCTCAGCCCGCCTGCTGGACAGCTCACCCCTGCCTCAGCCCGCCCGCTGGACAGCTCACCCCTGTCTCAGTCTGCCCGCTGGACAGCTCACCCCTGTCTCAGCCTGCCCGCTGGACAGCTCACCCAGCCACTGCAGCCCGAGCAGCTCTGATGCTGGTGAATGCTGCGGTCTCAATGTGCTCTGGGTCAGCGGTGTGGCCAGTGCTCTGGGAATGCTGAGGCAGAGGGGTTGGAAGGACCAGACAGAGGCCCCACCAGGTGGGTCCACATCTGCAGACCCACCAGCCTGAGGAGCAGCAGGTCTCGGGGCCTTGCCTGCCTCCCTGCTGAGGGCTTCTCTCACTCTTCTAGAATTAGCCTTCCCTGGCTAGAAACTGGCAAGACCACCATGATGACCACAACAGGGACTTCCCAGGAGACCTAGGGCTCTGGGCAGTAGCACTCTGGCCAGTCCTCTGGCTCCAACAGTCGGAGGTCCACGGGGCTCCCTGGGACAAGCTGGAGGGGGTGAGTGGCTTATGAAGGTGGTCCCTTAAACCACCGGGCACAGGGGCTGGTTCTGTGCATCCAGGGAAGCTCTCTGGGGCCGGGACAAAGGCCCACAGGGCCCCACTGGGGCCAGGGTGAGTCCAAGGCCTGTCCCCAGGCGTCTGCCCGTGGTGACAGGGCCCCACCTGCCCACTCCGGGTCTTGCTTTGGTCAGTGCCTGTGAACACAGGTGGCAACTAGGAAGGCCAGCATGTGCTTCCAGGCACCTGTTCCTCCCTCCGCCACTGTGACTGCATGTGACAAGTGGAGGCCACCGTGTCCCCTGGCCCTGGGGCAGGATGACGGCAGTGTGGGGCAGGGCCTGTGGCCCTCCCAGAACAGGCTCCAGCCAGACCTTGGCTGGCTCCACTCACTGATTTCAGGTCGAGGCTGTGCCGTGATGCTCTGGGCTGACCTGAGTGAGCTGGGGACCAGTCAGGCTGAAGCGCCTGCCTCCACTGAGCAGCTGGTCCATCCTGCAGGGCAAGGGGCCAGCGTGGGGTCTGCCCAGGTGGGCCGCCTCCTTCTCCTGTAGAACTAGGTGGCCTGGGCTGCTCTGGGGAAGGCCTGGGGACTCGTTACCTGGGCCCCAGGCCCTGGGGGTCAGAGCTTTGCTCAGGAAGGAGAGAAGGGGAGGTTCACAGCAAAGCCAGCCAGCCACACCTCCAGAGCAGAGCAGGCAGACACCCCAGACTCCCAGCAGCGGTCCTGGGCCTGGCAGGAGGCCTGCCCTGCGGCTGGGGTGTGGCTGCAGCAGCAGGGGCTGCTGGAGGAGGAGGGGTGCAGCAGCACTGGCCTCACCTCCACTGGGGAGACAGCCTGCTGGGGAGTGGCTGGGCGGGTGTGCCGAGTTGCTGCCGTGTGACCTCAGCCACACCCCACAGGGACACCAACGCCCCTCCAAGGGTGAGCGATCGTGGACTGTTGAGGCTCGGGATCCGGACATGAATTCTGCAAGGCGCCGGAAGCCTGTCTGGACTGAGCGCTCTCTTGGGTGGCCCGCCTGCCTAAGAGCTCTGGGGAGGAGTGAGGGCCTGTTTCTAGGTCCCCTAGAGCTCATGATCCCAGTCGGGCTTCTGATGAGCGCTGGTTCCAGAGGACTTCCGCAGGTGGTGGGTTTCGAAGGCAGAGGTGTCCTGCGCAATGGCCGTCACAGGGGCCCTACAGGAGGTGGCTCTTTCCAGACCCTCTCCAGGGTGAACCAGTCACCGGAAGCCCACTTGCCAGCAGCAGGACAGTAGGAGGCCTCCACACAGCCCCCTGCCTGTGCCTGGCCCTCTGCCAGTCCTTGGCACGGTGTGAAGGGCTCCACCTCTCCCTGAGTGTGACAGGGGGCTGGCTGAGCCCACCCACAGGAGGGATCATCTGATTGCTGTGCCGCGGGTGGTACTTTCTTTGTCTCTGATCCCTGCTGAGTGGATCTCTGGACAGACTGGAAGCAGCTGCAGGACCCAGCTTGCTCTGACCGCCGGCTGGCTGGTTCGCCCTGTGGAGCCCTCTTGGCTCCGTCTATGCTCAGCTTCGTCCCTGTGGGTTCAGGCCGTTCCACACAGGCACACTGTGTGCAGAGGATGCAGTCCTCTGGGTGGGCCAGGCGGGGAGGGGGTTTGAAGCCCCAGTTGCAGAGTCTGTGCAGGTCTGCCAAGGCCACGTGGAGGACTGAGAGTGCCCCCCAGATGAGGGGTCTGGAGCAGGTGCCTGGCAGGCTGAGGAGCAGCCCCCATTGGGAGCGTTCCGACCAGCACGCACACACCTGCCCCTGGAGGGCTTGGAGAGTCGGATTCTGACTTGCCAGTCTGGGTGGAGCCAGAGACTCTGTGTCCATCTGAAGCCACGTTGGTGATGCAGATGTTCTCCATGGCGACCTCAAGCAGGGAGACCCTAGGGTTGTGCCCTCCAGTAAGGCAGTCACTAGCCATCTGTGACACTTAAATGTCAGTACTGAACAAAAGTAAGCCTTGGCTCCTCTGTGCCCTGGCCACAGCAGTACCCCTGACAGGCCACCATGCTGGACTAGGTAGGACGTCTCAGGTGCACTGTGCGGATCCTGGGGCTTGGGCTAGGTGAGCCGATAGTGTAGCGTTGCTATGTGAACTGCAATTCCATTGCATAATTCAATTATGATAAGAGAGTTTGGATGTAGTTTGATTAAGAGTCAGACCATGGAGGTATAGAAGAAAATTAAAACAGCTGTTAATTTAATTTGAGTCCATATTCTTAGAGAACTGATTGTAAATGGGGAATCTTAATCAATCTCATTTCTCACATTTTTCACATGAGTGAGCTGACAACAGCTTACCAGTGACTGGGATATGGTGCCACTTCCTGGCCGGTGCCAATTAGCTTCTGGACTTCAGTTTGGAGCCCCAGGGATTTGTGTCTCCTGTGCAAGCAGGACTCCGTCTGAGTCCGCCCCGCTCCCCACTGCCTCGTTCACACCCGAATCTCCCGATCCCTGCAGGGTTTCGTAGCTGTTGAGTCTGTTTCCAGGCTCTCTCTTCTCAATTAGCCTCCCCTCAGCTGCTCAAAAATCAATATGGTTTTCATCAAACTAATGAACTGTAACAGAGTACATTCTGGCCAATGTGATAAGGCAGGAAAGAGAAAACTGAGTCACACTGGATGGGAGGAAATGCGCATATTTGCAGACATTATGATCGAACGCCTAGAAGCCTCATGAGGATTAAATGGAAATCTACTACCGCCACAGAACCAAGTTCAGCAAGTCAGCCAGACTGTTTTAATATGCAGAATTTCCCTCTAATAGCAATAGCCAATTAGAAAGCAGGGAGCTCTCCTGATGACTGCCTGGCGCCCAGGGTGCAGGGTCCCTTTGGCCACGGATCTCCTGGAACCCAGTGCCACATTTTGTGGCACTCTGTGTGCAGACTGAACTGTATTCAGTGGAAGCTCTGTTGGATTCTGACTTCCGATGCCCTGTTAGGGTCCATCCTGGCCCCCAGGGCCAGCAGCCTCTCCCTGGACTGGAGCCCCCTGTCTGCACAGCCCCAGTGGGGCCAGGCCATTTGCCAGCTGCCACCAGCAAACACAGGCACCAGAAGCACAGGCAAGTAAGTTCTGCCAACAGGGCATGGGGGGACGGTGCTCCCCACAGAGTGCTCCCTCGGGCAGGGCCCCTGTGTTCTCTCCAGTCATGACCTGGCCCTCTGGCCTGGCACACTCCCCACCCATGCCCTCTGAGGCTGTGGCTACCTAGAATCCACGTCCACACATCATGGCGTCTCAGTCAATGGTAGGAGCAAGCTGTGGGGCCAGGGAATCCACAGCCCAGGGACCAGCCTCATCAGAGAGGCTGGGTTACAGGTGAGCTCTACTGTCCCTCAGGACTCCCAATGCATTGGAATCTGCTGGTTCAAGTGGTTATCTGCTCTGTTATCTCCTCCGTGGCTCCCCTCTCCTCCCTGTCTCACCTCCCCACTTCCTCAGGACTTCCTAGGACCTCCTACCAAGTAACATTCCTGTCCTCAAATCCCTGTCTCCGTCTCCTCTGGGGTGACCCAACCCTAGAGGCATCAGCTGAGGGCTTCAGCCTTCAAAACCCACCCCCAGAACAGCCAGCTGCCACCTCAGGGGGAACTCGAATGCATCCACGCCCTCTTCCACTAGCTGCACCAGCCCACGGGGAGCAACTCCTGTGTCGTAGTCAGCTTTTCCACTGCTGTGACTGAAGGACCCAGCACAATTGTAGAGGAGGAAGAGTTTATTCGAGGGTTCACGGTTTCAGAGGTTTTAGTCCACAGAAGGCGGGCTCAAATCCTCGGGGTTCAAGCTGCAGAAAAGCATGGCAGCAGAGTGTGCAGAGGGAAGCAGCTCAGATGGTGATCAGAAAGCAGTGAGAGAGAGAGAGAGACCAGTCGCCAGGTACAGTTATATAACCAAAGCCACGCGCCCCCTCCCGCCACACCACCACTTCAGTTACCGCTCAGTGAGTCCCTATCAGGGGATTGATCCACTGATTAGTTTAAGGGGCTCACAGCCCAGTCATTTCCCCTCTGAACCTTCTTGCATTGTCCCACATGGGGCTTTTGGGGGACACCTCACATCCAAACCACAGCCCTGTCGAGGCTAAGCCAGTACCCAAGGTCACCCTGGGCCACTGGAGTGCCTGCACCAGACTCAGCAGTGACTCCAAAGCCCCCTGACTGATTCTGAATAGTGGCGTCCCTGGACACAGAGCCTCAGAGCTGGGGAAGGGTGAGGGGCCTTCCAGTTCTGTCACCTCCTTTTGCTGATGGTCAGTCAGGGGCCGAGACACACAGAGATCTGAGACCAGAGCCCACAGTTCCTGATTGCTGACACGTCTGCATTTCTGTTTGTTTTGGACACAATGAAACAAAGCCAGTGCAGTGGGTGGGACTGTGAGACCAGACCAGCGTAGTAGCCAGGAGGTGCAGGCCACCTCAGGCGCCATCTGCTCAGGAAGAACTGGGGTCTTTGCTCGGATGGAACTAAAATCCCCCCTTGGGAAACTGGACTTGTGCTGCAGGATGGGAATGAACCTGAGGGAGTCCCACTGGACCTGGCCACTGTCCCACACTTTGCTTCAGGTGAACTCTGGGGACACAGGCCAAGGAGCCCTGACCAGTTCTCAGTGAAGGGGGAATGGCGGCCAGAGACGCAGAAGACCAGGTCCCTGCTTTACATTCTAACCTGGGAACAAATCTGCAGCCACTGTGAGTCAGCAGAGCCCATGTTTCCAAGCAAAGGATGCAAAGGGACGGCGACAGAACCTTCTATTAATAAACAGACAGATGCCTGGGGCGGGGGGTGGGCGTCCCTAGCCCTGAGCATGGGGACAGGTCTCGTGGCATGTAAGTATCTTTCATTTACATTTTAGACGAACATCTCACAGTCTTTACTTTGGAGAGAAGGCATTTGAAGCAGATTCCTTCCAAGTGGAACCAGACACAGCACGTGAACCAGGGCCAGCCTGGGAGCCCCAGTGCGGTTTCTGACATTTGCAGCAACAGCTAGAAAATTAAGTAATATGTGCACCTAATTGCTTTGCTCTTTTAGAGCTGTTTCTGCGTTGGAGCTATTCTGTCCATCTTCCAAGGCGGCTGGAGTCATTAATAAATCCCCCGATTCTCACACACCGCAATTCACATCGTCCTTCCGATACATCTTTTTCGCACATGCCTGGGGGGTGTGGACACCACCAGCTGCAGAGCTCAGGTGACAGCAAGAGGAGTCCCATGGTTCTGCTTGTGGCTGGCTTGGCGGCTGCCCACGAGCCCTTGAATCACAGAATTAGCTAAACTGTTCTTGAGATCTGGTTATTGCTTTTTAATGACTTAATAGCTTTGCTGAGCAGCAGAGTTCTGCAGACAGGGCTGGTAGGGACACAAGGCTTGGTGAGATGGCCCTGGGGCAAGGATGGACAGTCACGCTGGTCCAGGGTCCCTCACACAGAATTCAGGAGCTCCTGACTTCAAACAGCCTGGGATGAGCTGGAGGCAGGGGTATGGGTGGCTGCACTGGAATACGAGGTGCAATGTGGTGCAGTTGAATTCCCAACAAAGAGCTGCCTTTGCCTGTCTTTAAAACACATGATCTTAGCTGGGTGCAGTGGCGCACACCTGTAATCCCAGCGGCTTGGGAGGCTGAGGATCACAAGTTCAAAGCCAGCCTCAGCAACTTAGCAAGGCCTTAAGCAACTTAGAGAAACCTTGTCTTAAAATTAAAGATAAAAAAGGCTAGGGGACGGGGTTCAGTGGTAAAGTGCCCCTGGGTTCAATCCCAAAGGCCAAAACCAAAACAAACTATGAGCTCAGTTCATTCCTTGTGATCCTTGTGAAGCTGCTCAGCTCAGGACTGCAGGTTTTCATAGAGAGCCAGGCGTCTGCTTTTCCAAAGGTGTGGTTTACTGCAAGCATCTGCAACACACGTGGTTTAAACAGCAGGTGACTCTTGATCTTAAAATGGTGTGAGTGGAGTGTCTGAAATGTTTTCTAGTTCGTGGGGTGTTTCTCAGGGCTTGGAAACTTTGCCCCTCGATCCTACCAAGGCTCTGCACGGGCACGGCACTGAGCAGGAGGGGAGCGGTTTCCCCAGGTGTGCTGCAGCCGGGACTCCCGGCAAGAGCCTCCTGATTTTCATTGCTCAGTGCCACCCACGACCACAAACTCAGCATTGTCTCCTTTCCCTTTAAGAAAAAAAGAAAAAAACAAAAACAAAAACAAAAACCAGAAATAACCTCTTTCAGGAGCAGTTTTTAAAAATCTGCAATAACTGCAGTCATTTTTATCAGAATTCACAAAAATGATGTGGAATTTGTCAGCTGACATGTAAGTGCATCGAGCAAGCCCAGGCACACTAAGGACAGGCCTGGGCAGGGGCCAGCCTGTGCCTGATTGGAGGCTGACACTCCCAGGACCAGAGTCATGGCCTCAGGCCCCTCTCCCATATGCTCCTGAGGACCTGCCTTCCGGCTGTGCCCACCACCCTTCTCCTCCTCCAATGCTTGCCTGGATGGAGATGGTGACGCAAGTGGCCCATCCCTCTTGACACTGTCCTACTGCCTGAATTTATGGTGTGAAATAATCGCTTTCATGTCCATTTTGAAATGTCAAGGAATGAGAGACACCTTGAGTATTTGTACTGGTGGGACCCACTTGCAGGATGTTGTGAAGAGAAGCAGAGGAGGAGGGTTGGGGAGGTGGCTGCTTCAACAGGAGGTGTGGACAGTCAGCAGGCTGGCGGGTTGGAGTCCAGGCACTGCTCCTGGGGAGCCTGAGCGGGGTCCCGCTGAGGCCTACGCGGACTTCTTCAGCTTCTCTCAGCTTAGAGAGCTGGGAGGGCAAGAGATGCCATAGGACAGGATCCTCAGTGCAGGAGGACCACTTGGTTTGGGAGAAATTAGTTCTTACGAGGTGCGGCCTACAGAGGAAGATGCACTGGGCTCTGTCGCGAGTCACCCTGCAGGAAAACAGCTGGAGCAGGCTGGGCCAGACGCTGGACCAGTGGGGCAGCCTGGGTGGGAGAAGCTCGCCAGCAGGCGCCGTTGGCCAGGCGTGTGCGGGCACCAGGTGCTGCTCCACGGCCACTCGGTTAGTCTGTGGGGAGCGGGAATGGAAGGGGAGGCGGTGCTCAGGCTGGCCACAGTGTGTGGAGCCGGGACAAGCCCAAGCCGCCGTCACGAGTGGAGGCACTTGGAACGGGCATTCGTCCACATCACCACCTGTTTCTGGCGCTCTGTTCTCTGGGCACATGGCAGAATGACACTCCCTGCCTCTGAAACGCGAGGTTGGCCATGTGACCTGCTGGGCTGGCGAAGCTATGAGAAGTGAGGTGTCTCTAGAGGCGGCATGCTTGCTGGCATGTGCGCGGAGCCACCTGGGGAAGGGACTTCAGGGCTGGTTCTGATTTTCGTGACCCCTTCTCACATCTCCGCAACCAGGGGAGGAGGGCCTGAGTGGAAGGGCGTGGCTAGGGCCTGAGCGGGTGGGCGTGGCTAGGACCTGAGCGGGTGGGCGTGGCCCGGGCCTGAGCAGGAGGTCGTGGCCCGGGGCCAGGCAGCCCAGGCTTTCTGTCGTTTGGTGCAGTAGGCTCGCGGGTTCTCCTGGCAGCCCACACTCAAGCTCCGCTCCACTCATTGTATAGCACCTCTGAGCCCAAGGGGAGAGATCATGGACTCCACCCCGGCTCAGCAGCTGAGGCAGCAACCTCCAGAGCCCGGCCGGATGCCAGTGTGTGGTGGGAGCATGAGAGAGAAGCCCACGACCCGGTCCAGGTTTGGAGGCCCCAGCTGGCCAGGCTGCCCCGCAACTTGGCTTTCCTCCCCACCCTTCACGTGCCTCTGAGAATCCCACCCACCCCTCAGGTCCTCTCTGCTCACACTGCCCCGTGGCCCTCCTTCTCCTTAGTCCACCCCTGACCTCCTCCTGGTCTTCACTGTGTCCTCTGGATCATGACTGGCAGAGGCCGGGAGGCTGAAAGCCACTGACACAGGGTAAAAACAAAGGTAGAACAGGGAAGTCCATGTCCTCATCAGCCTGGGACTGTCCCCAGAGAGCCACCTCTACCTGGACCTCGCCGTGGGGTTTCTGCCCTGCTCCCACCTTTTGCTCAAACACCAGCAGCTCACCTTTCCTACTATTCAAACTGCTCTGACTAAAGTGCAGAGGCCTCCCTCCTGGCTCACGGGGGCCACGCTCCCCATCATTCGTCTCCCCAGTGTCTGGCAGTGGCTCTCCTGCGCAGTCAGGCAGCAGGGTCTCCCCGGGGCTGCTGGGGCTCCGGGTGAGGGGAGCTGTAGTCACTATGTCTAGCTGAATGCCACTGCGATCAGGCGTGCTTCATGATTGTATCGTGACACTGTAGTGCAGGTTCCTGCTGGCTGGGGTTGGTTGTGAATTTGTATTTTTACATAATCTGGGGAAATTTTGGCCATTGTTTCTGCATTGTGTCCTCTCATTCCTGCTTTTCTGGGACTTCGAATATCTGTGTACTAGATAGAGTGATGCTCTCCTTCATATCACCGAATCTCCTTAATTTAAGCATTTTTATATCTGTTTTCTCTGTGATTCGGCTTGGATAATTTCAATCACTTTGCTTCCAATTGTACTGATTATTCCCTCTGCAACGTCCAATTCATCAGTCTTACCCAGTGTGTGTCTTGTTTCAGACACTGTGTCTTTAGTTTCCATTTCCTATCTCCTGCTGACCTCCTCACTGTGTCCATACTTCCTTTACGTCCATGAACATGTTTGTAACGTCTATAACAGTCGTTCTCAGATCCTTGCTGCCTTGTTCTCATTCTTGTCACTCTGAGTCTGTTTGGATCACCGATTTCTTCCTGGCCGTCGGTCACTTATCTCTGCCTTGTGACTTGATTGGAGGCTGAGTGTGGTGAATCGTGCATTTTTGAGTGCTGGGTTCTGCCACATCCCTTTAAAGAGTGCTGGACTTTGTTCTGGAATACGGTCATTGATTGGGCAGTTTGGCCCTTTTGGATCTGTATGTGTGGCCTTAGTCTAGGCCTGGGTCAGCCGTCACTGGGGTGCAGCCCTGCCTAGGGTTCTGCCCCATGCTGTGCATCAGGCCTCTCCTGACAGAAGAGCCAACTGCTCCCACCCTGGGTGAACTCTGGGAGGTGCTGGACCTCCAGGCTCTGGTGGGTCCTCACCCATGCATGGGGAGCCCACCATGCAGTCATGGACTCAGGGGCCCTGGTCCTCCAGTGCTCTCTGCACATCTCCCTCCTCGTGTGTCCACTCTGCACACTGGCTGCTCCACTGCCCTGTTCCCTGGGAGCTGCCTCTGGGCTGCCTGCTGGGGACTGTCGGGCTCAGCATGGATCTTTCCTCCAGAACCACAGCTAGCTGGTGCCTGCTGTCTGGTGCCGAAGCAGTTAATTCATAGATTTAGTTGGGCTTTCTTATTGTTGTCACAAGCTGGTCAATTCTCACACCAGTTAATCCTTCAAGAGTGTAAAAGAAACTGAGCGGCTTTTGTTATTTACTTTATCCTTAAAGATAACCACCTCTCAGGCACATCTCCTCGGTCCATTTTCTCATCTTCAAGAAGAACGAATGCGGTCTCCAGGGTGCCCGCCTGAGCCCCTCCCCAGCACGGGCTGATCCTTGGCACTGACCATGCTGAACGTGGCCTTCTCCTGTCTGCGTTACTTGCCAGATGGGGAAGCTTTCACAAGACGGGAACCCCTGTTATCATCCTGGGCCATGTCGGCTGACCAAGTTCTGGTCCCCAAATAGGGGCGTGCGTGAGTCATGTGCCAGTGTGTAGGAGTCATGGTAAACACAGGGGTGCTTGTTGAGGTGAACCCACACAAGGAACAGCTTCTCCCATTTCCATGCAAAGCCTCTTCTCCCCCGACCCCTGTGGGCCTCGTGGCTCAGCTCCCCACTGCCCGCTAAGCAGCTGTGTGCATGAGCTCACAGACTCCTTGCTCTTCCAAGGCATGAAGGACTTCTTAGAGGAGAAGGTTAGTGTCGCCCCAGAACACAAAGGACTTTACTGGGAGATTTGTCCAGCCAGTAAGGGAGACTTCGGATTAGGTCTGGCGGGCTGGAGCCGCCATCTGCATGGGGAAGGCCCTGCCCTCAGGCAGTGTGGCTGCTGCCCGTCAGGCTGCCAGCAATGCAGGGAGGATGAGAGGTGGGACCGTCGCTTGCAGGTGTCTTGCTGCAGTCACAGCGGACTGCAGAGTGAAGACCTTCCTGGCCCTTAACTGCCTGTGACAAGCTCGGAAGCCCACAGAGTCCTCCAGCAGTCCTCCTCCTGGTCACTGAACAGGTGCACTGGGAGAGTGAGGGCTGCAGGCTCAGCAGGAAGGTGCCAATCAACAGCACCTTGAGGGGACATTTCCATGCCTCCTGGCTAATGCAGGGTCAGAAGGACCCAGCCGCCTCCTGCTTGTGTAAAAGCCAAGTGGCCAAAGGCCTGGGATAAGCTTTAGGAAGCTGATAAGGTAGCCATACATTGTGCCCCAAGCCTCTGAGAGACAGGTCTGTGGTTGCCTGGGAATGGGCTTGCAAAGCAGAGGCGCACAGGAGCTGCAGTGTGGTTTGGAAGTCTTCCACTCCCTCAGGAAGCTGTCCAGCGTCCACATGGGCAAGTGGAGGCTATTGCTGCTGGGCTGAACTGCTTCTGGCAGGCTCACTGACCAGAGTTCCATGCAGGCCTGTAGCCTTCAAGGTCAGCTGAATGGCCCTGGTGACAAGAAAGAGCCTGAGGCCCAGAGGAACCTTGATTAGCTTAAGATCCCCAGTAATAGGGGAAACATGAAGCTCACAGCCGTGTTCTGGGTTCTCAGGTGAAAGAAAAGGTGAAATTTTAGAGAAGCTCTCAAGCACTTCTGGGGATTAGGCAAGAAACTGCAATGGAATGGAGACCAGAACTGTTTCTTTATCCATTAAATCACCCACCTGTATACCCATCCATCCATCCATCCATCCACCCACCCACCCACTTGCCTACCCACCATCCAACCATCCATCCATCCATCCATCCATCTGGCCATCCATTCATCCATCCATCCACTTACCTACCCACTCGCTAATCCACCATCCATCCATTCATTCATCCATCCATCTACCCACCCATCTGCCTACCCATCCACCTATCCACCCACCCAGTAATTTTCCTTTGCCATTGTTATTGAACCACTGCATATAGCAGGGGCCACTCTAGGACCAGTATCAAACAGGAGTGATTAGTGTCCTAAGAAGAAGAAACCAGAGAGTTCCCCTCTCTTTCTTGCTCCATCTCTTCCTCTTTCTCTCCTCTTCCTTTCTCTTCTCCATCTCTCTCTCTTTCTAAACATACAGAAAGAAGAGGCACATGAGTATATGGTGGGAAGGTGAGTGCCTACAAGCCAAGAAGATGAAGACCTAGAATGATTCTACCCTGCAGGTGTCTTGACCTTGGCCTCCCCAGATCCTGGACCTGTGAGAAACGGATGCCTGCTGTGGAAGCCTCCAGTCTCTGGTCGGTGATGGCACTCCAGGCTGCCTACAACACCATCTGAACAGGACAAAATGTGAAGGATTTCCATTTCCTGGAGCCAAAAGTAGTGGTGCAGCCAGGCAAAAGCCTTTGTCGACAAGGATGAATACTCATCTTGGTTTGAAATTAGATTTCAAAGAGCTTCAAAGAGATGGACCCATAGCTTTTATCTAGTTAGCAAGCTTTTAAACAAGGAATTTGTGTTCACAGAAGCATGGCTTCTATCTTTTGTGGAGCAGCATCCCACCCCCAGGGTCCCCTGTGTCTGTGGCCACTGGTCCTGTTGGAAAAGTCGCTGAGCTTTGTTTCAGATCCTACCCGACTTCCCCTGGTCCTTAGATGCGGTGCATGTTCCCATTCAGTGGCTTCCCAGAGGGGTGCTTTCCCAGTGCGGAGAGAGGCTGTGCTCTTGTTGGTTTGTTTCGGTGAGTTCTGAACACAATGACCTGCCTGGTCTTGACACAGTGAACAGCTCCAGCAGAGGAGTTCAGGGAACCCCACTGCTATTCAGTATTTTAAGGCTGGGGGCTAGAAGGGGTCTACAGAGGTCATTTGGCCCAACAGCTTGTTATAACGGTGAGGAGGTAGCTAAGGTTGGGTCTGGAGTGTTCCCCCAATCTCACGGGTTGAAGACTTGGTCCTAAATGCAGCAGTGTCCAGAGGTGGGGATCTGGGGAGGTTTTTGGATTGTAAGGTTCTGGTCTCTTCAGTGAATTAATCCATTGTTGGGTTCAGAGCTGAATGAACTATTGGGAGGTGGTGGGAACTGTAGGAGGTGGAGCCCTGTTGGAGAAAGTAGGTCACTGGGAGTGTGCCCTGGGAAGGTATTCTTGTCTCCAGGCTCTCTCTTTTTCTTCTTCATGGCCACCAAACACTGAGCAGCTTTGTTCTGCCATACTCTTCTGCTATGATGTTCTGGCCCAGAAGTTTCTCACTTCAGGCCCAGAAACAATTGAGTCAGCTGAACATGCACTGAAATCATGAGCCAAAATAAACCTTTCCTCCTCTAAATTGGTTTTCTAAGGTATTTTGTCACAGTGATGGAAATCTGACTAATACAGAAGTCATAGGTAAGGAAGAGGCTTCCAAAGGATCGCAGTGTGTTCTTCCTGCCCAGAAGTTCTCTGTGTGGGACACACCTAGTCTTGGATTCAGACCTTCAGGGAAAGCTAGATCACTGGCTTATGCCTGTTTCTAGGAGCAAGAATTCCCACATGCCCATCCAGATGCACCAGTGTCAGTAGCTGCATGTCTAAGGCCTTCTTGCTGTGGTTCTTTATGAAAGACACTTGAGGTCATTTCTAGTGTCACCCTCCATGAAGTGGGGCTGTGTTAAGGCAGCAGCTCCCTTGAGAGTCTGTGCTGAGGTGCAAATCCTGGCCTCAGGATGAAGATTGCCTTGGAATCCCACCAGCAGTGCAGTTGGTCAAGGGCTGCCTGCTGGCCATGGAGGGGCAAGAGACTGTCTGCTCTCTTCTCTTGACAGAAGCCATTTTAAGAAGTCTTGCAAGATTCAAGTCCTGTATTTTAAACTCCAAATAAGAAACTTTAAAAATTTTTTTTCCCTAAGTTTAGACTGTGGTGTTGGAGCTGGATATTTAAACATGCCAGGTCTTTGCCACTGCTGCACCCTACTGCCTACTGGAAGATGTGTTGGTTAAGGGAGAGTGACTGCGTGGAACATAATGTTAGAGGGCTGAGTCCTCTGTTTATTCATATGTACATAGAGATGGTCAGAAATCCAAGATGGCCCTAGGATTCCTGCCCTCACGATGCAAACCCTGTCACCCTCTCCTCTCAAGTGTGGGGATCTGTGAATATGACAGAATGACATTCTCATAATTAGGTTACATTAAATGGCACAGGAAAATGGGTTTTGTGCATGTGATTAAGGTTCCTAATCAGTTGTCTTTGAGTTGATCAACAGAATATCATCCTGGGTAGGATTGAACTACTCAGGTGAGCCCTCAGAACTATGATTTTCCTGCTGCCTTTGGGATCTGACAGCCATGTTGTAGACTGCTGGAGGGGGCCAAAGAGCAAAGGCTGGAAGTGGCCTCTAAGAACCAAGAGTGTGGTGTCAGCCTGATAGCCAGCAAGAAAGAGGGGACTCCAGCCCCAGAGTTGCCAGAAACTGAATTATGTCAACAACTGGAATTATCTTGGAGTAGATCCTGAGCTCAGATAGGATTGCAGTCCAGGCAGCCACTTTGAATTCCACCTGGAGAGACCTCAACAGATGAACCTGGGTGGCACGTGACAGGAGTCCTGACCCGTGAAAACTGTCATGGTGCGTCTGCATGCTTTATTCCTATCCATGCTTTGAGGATTGTTTTTTCTCACTTACTGTAATTCTCTGAAGATGCATTCAAGTATTTTTGGGTAGAAATGGTTCATTTCTTTTTATTGCCAGGTAGCATGCTATGAATACCCTGAAGATCACTGATTGCTTCACCCACAGGATGACCTCTTGGCATATCTCAGCTTTTCCCACTACAAATAAAGCTGCTGTGAATGTTCAAATGCAGGTTTTGTGTGGACATAATATTTTGTTTCTCTGGGATAATTGTTCGAAAGTTCAATTTCTGGGTCACAGGGTAATTGGAGTTTGGATTGAGAGAGCTTAGATGAAAATAAATTGCTTCCTTCTGAGGGACTCTCTCCCACCTTCCTGCCAGCCGTGTGAATGTTCCCGTGTCTCTGCACCTTGTCGGGATTCGTGTGCTTCTGCATGTGCTCTGCTCACTGCAGGTAGAGCTGTTCCGTGTTTTAATTGCATTTCTGTAAAAGCTGCCAGTGCCGAGCCCCTCTCCATCTGCTTATTTGCTCTGTGACTCTGAGGTCACATGTTCCGTCATCACTGGTGAAGCAGCTCCTCACATCTGCTGCCGCTCCAGTCGACGTCTCAGCTTTTGCAGTTTTCACACTTACACTGTCCTTGTTTGTATATGTCACTTGTAAATATTTTCTCCCAATGTGTAGCTGGTCTTTTCATCCTCATAGAATTTTCTTCAGAGTAAAAGTTATAAATTTTCATGCAAACAAATCGATCAATTATTTCTTTCATTGATTTTACTTTTTTGATGGCAAACCTAAGAACTCTTTGCCTACCCCTTAAACTTTTTAGTTCCTTTGCTTTTTCACATACATTTTTGTATTAACATATCTATATCTACAAAAATATTGCGATGCTTTTTGATAGAAATTGCATTAAATTTGTCTATTGATTTAAAAAGAATTGACATATCTACTATGCTGAGTATTCCAATCCATGAACACAGTTTCTCTCTCCACTCCCTTAGATCTCCTTTAGGATTTTCTTAAGTGTCTTATACTTTTCAAAGTATCTAGGCGTGGGGCTGGGGTATAGCTCAGTTGGCAGAGTGCCTGCCTCACAAGCACAAGGCTCTGGGTTCATAAGTGGGTACATGTTTTTAGATTTACACCTAATAATTTCATTTTTTTGAGCAATTGTCAATTGAATTGTGATTTTTACCTCAGGGTCCATGTATTCATTGCTTATTAATAGAAATACAATTAATTTTGGTATGTTTATCTTATACCTTATTGAAGTCACTAATTAGTTCTAAGAGATTTTCTGGTTTGTTTTGGTGTATTCCTTCAGATTTTCTAAATAGACAATCATGCCATTTGCAAATGGAGATAGCGTTATCTCTTCCTTTTTAATATGTATTTTAGAAGTTTTATTTTCTTCCTCATGCCCTCCGCCCCTTTTGGCCTTATTGCTGTGGCTAGAAACTCTACTCTGTGTTGAATAAAGTGGTGAAAGGGTCACTTCACTTTGTTCGTGATCTTAGGGAAAGCACTTCGTCTCTCACCACCGACATGACGTTAGATGTGGATTTATTTTTACGTATTCATTGAGGTAATTATCCTTTATCGCGATCTTGCTGAGAGCTTTGTAATCATGGATGAGTTTACATGTATTGAGGCATTTTCTGCATCAAATGACCTGGTCTTAGGACTCTTCTTCTGCGACTTATTGATATAGAGAATTGCCTTCACTATTTCAAAGGTTGACTCCAGCCTTCCCTGCCTAGAAAAATCCCACTGAGTCAAGATCTGTGATCCTTTTGACACATTACTGGCTTTGTTTCAATAGTATTTGACAACAAATTTTATGTTTAAGTTGATGAGTTTATGGGTTTTTAAAGACTTCATTTTTTAAAACCAGGATAATGTTGTTTAGAATGAATTGGAAGTTTTTGTTTTTTGGAAAGGATTGGTGGCATTTGTATTAATTCTTTTTTCAAAAAATGGTAGAATTATCCAGTGAGGACATCTAGATCTAGAGGGATTTTTTTGTTTGCTTTTGGAAGATTTCAAAATTCCAATGAATTTACTTCATAGTTATAGTATTGAAATTATCTGTTCCGTATTAGATGAGTTGTGGGAGTTTGTGCTTCTTGAGAAATTGGTCTGCTTCATCAACCTGCCAGGTGTGTTCTGGGTGCAGTTCCGGTGGTATTCCTGATCGCCTTCCGTTGTCTGTGGGGTCTCAGAGCCTCCTCTGCTTCACTCCTGATGTGGACAGTTTGTGGCTCTTCCTTTTATTTTCCTTGTCACTGTTGCTAATCGTTGGAAAATTTTGCTGGTCTTATCAAAGAACAAACTCTTTATCCCATTTATTTTCTCAATGTTTTTGTTTTCAATTTTATTGATTTTTGCTCTTGTCACCTTTCTTCTTTTTGTTTTTGATTTATTTTGCTTTTCTTTTAATTTCATGAGCTGGGAGCATAAGCACTTGGATTTGAGGTGTCTTCCTTTAGATTCATGCCTTTAGTGCTCTCAGGTTCCTTCTCACGGCGGGTCTACCCCATGTCTCAAGTTTTAATATGTTGTGTTTTCAGTTTGATTCAGTTGAGTACATTTTGTGGTCTCCCCTCAGATGTATTCTTGTGCCTGTAGATTAGAGATTTCCCTGTTTTTTTAAATATTGATTTCTACTTTGATTCCATGTGGTCAGAGAGGACACACTGTATTATCTCATTTTTTTAGCTATGTTGAGGTTGGCGGTGTGGCCCAGGGTGTGGTCCATCTTGCTGTATGTTCTGTGAGCGCTGAGAAGGGTGTGCATGCTGTGGTTGTTGGGGGGAGCATTGTGTAGATTTTGACTGTAGGATGCTGGTCGATATTGTCATTGAGTTCATATATGTACACAAACATACATGTGTATATATATATGCGCATATATATATATATATATATATATATATATATATATAGTCAACAATTCTATCAACTACTGAGAGACGGTGTCAAATTTTCCAGGGACAACCTGGAAATGGATTTGTCTATTTCTTCTTTCAATTACATCAGTCTTTGTTCATGTGTCGTGCAGTTCTGATTTTGGGTGCACATATGTTCAGAATTGCTCTACTTCTGGGTGAACGAGCCCATTTACCGCTTTGTATGCTCTCTGATAACTGTCTTTGCTCTGAAGTCTCCTTTATATAATGCTAATCAGGCATTCCTGCTTCTCCTGATTAATGTGTCCTTCTCCTTCCCTACTGAAAAACGCCTGTATTGCTGTGTGTGTGTAAATGAGGGGTTACTGGATATGTTCCTATATTTTAAGTTAGTTTCTCATAGATCGCACGGAGTTGGGTTGTGTTTTTAAACCTACTTTGTCGTCAATCTCTGTCTTTTAGTTGGAATGTTTAGACCAGTTTTAGTTATTAAAATTATTGATATATTAGAGCTTATATCTGTTATTTTACTAGTTTTCTATTTGTTATTTCAATTTTTCATTTATGTTATCTTTTCTCTGCCTTTCTGTGGGTTATTTGACCAATTTTTAAAAGACTGTCATTTGATTTATATGCACTGTCGGTGAGTGTATTATTTTATAAGGGTGATCAATTCCCCGATTCTCTATAAACTCCCTTCTGCCACACCCTGCATAAGGAAGGAAATGGGACACCTTGTTACAGTCTGGCATGGTTAGAACTGTAGGATTCCCAGCTGATTTTTGCTGGTGTGGGCTGGTAGACATGAGTCCAGGGGTTGGTAGTCCTTGTGTGCCGTTTGGCTGGGGCGAATGGCTATTGCTTTAGAGTTGTCTGTCTTTCCAGGCTGATGCTTTCTGACCTTTTGGTGGAGTGAGTAGGCCATGTAGGGTGTGTTGTGTTTCCAGTTGCTGGCTTCTTCATGGCCATGTCTGGGATTTACAAAGCAGGAAGAAATCCCAGGGAACACACCATGGTGTCCTTTTAATCCCAAGGCCCAGCTGATCTGCCTTCTTCATTCAGAGGCTTGTGTTTTTGATACATAAAGGGCAGGGTTCCCAGTAGTATTTAGTGGGAGAAATAGGGAAAAGTACATCAGTTATCTGCTCAACATGCTTGCTCAGGACCAGGAAGGTAAGCAGGCCAGGCTGTGGGCAGGGTACTGGGCTCGGGGTGGGTATGGGCAGGGTATGGTGGTTAGGCCCCCAAGAGCTATCTATCATGGGGTTGTAATTGCCAACAGAATATGTGGACAGACGCCACTGGGGACTCAGGTGACCAGAGTACCTGGATGCAGGGTGTGGGGAAGGCCCTGTGACCACAGAGTGGGGTTGGAGCCGTGCAGATACAAGCCAAGGGCCTAGGAGAGTCTCCAGGCCTCTGGGGGAGCAGGCCTGCAGCCCCGTGACTGTGGATCTCTGGCCTCTGGCGATGGGCTCCCGCAGGAGCCAGTGCAGGCACTTGGGACCCAGTCCTGCCAGTCCCAGCCTCTGGGCGGGTCCGGGGAGACCAGGAAGGGCGGGTGCATTTCCTGCCCATTGCTCCTTCCCTTGTTTGTGCCTCTGTTTTGAGCTCATACCACAGGCTGACCAGTGGCCAGCTGATGGGGTTGGCTGCATTGTCAAAGAGGAGAGAGGAGTAGAGGAGAGAGGGAGAGAGAGAGAGAGAGAGAGAGAGAGAGAGAGAGAGAGAGAGAGCGCAGAGGAGGAGGAGGGGAGAGAGAGCAGGAGGGGTGTAGGGAGAGGAGCAGGACCTGGCAGGGGAGGGGACCCATGGTAACAGGAAGAACCAACTTGGCTCCGGCTTTCAAGCTGCAGGCCATTTGCTGCACGGGGCTGACACTCCGGTGAGTCCTGGGAGAGACCCGTGACTTGTCGTCTGGCAGTAGGAGGAGGCGAACCTGGGAGTGCTCTGGAGACCACAGGGCATGGTGCTGGCCCCAGCCTCCAGTGTGGTGACCAGCCCCTGCCGCCTGTGCTGGCCCGTGCTGTCCAGCCTCGCCCATGTCTGACTTCAGAGTCCTCCGTGTGTCCTGTGCTCCCTCCAGAAAGGCAGTGTCACGAGCAGCCAGGTCGACTCCTCTGACGTGACCTGCCTGGTTCATTCTGGGACGATGACGCAGCGAGCGGGCCCTCCCGGGAAGACACGAACGCCTGCCACAGCGAGCTGGTGCGCCAAGGCTTTTTACTGATGCTGCCACTCGGGTCACGCAGTTCCTCAGGACGCAGAGTTGTTGGAGAGCAGAGTGGCCGTCAGCGCAGTGATGGCGAATGCTCTGCCTCCTTCAACCGTCTGGGGTTTTTATACACTTAAGGGGAAAATCCCCGCACTCATATCACAGCACTCCAGCTTAGGGTTCGCTCATTTGCGTATCTGCCTATCGTCTACACCAGCTTAGGGTTCGCTCATTTGCGTATCAGCTTATCGTCTACACCAGCTTAGGGTTCGCTCACTTGCGTATCTGCCTAGCGTCCACACCAGCTTAGGGTTCGCTCACTTGCGTATCAGCTTATCGTCTACACCAGCTTAGGGTTCGCTCATTTGCGTATCTGCCTACCGTCCACACCAGCTTAGGGTTCGCTCATTTGCGTATCAGCCTACCGTCTACACCAGCTTAGGGTTCGCTCACTTGCGTATCAGCCTACCGTCCACACCAGCTTAGGGTTCGCTCACTTGCGTATCTGCCTACCGTCTACACCAGCTTAGGGTTCGCTCATTTGCGTATGACATCACACTACAGTCAAGGAACACGTCACTTAGATGATACACTGCTCACACAATATGGCGTTGGCCTTGCTCTGCACAGGCAGCCCCTTGTTCTCCTTGAGTGAGTGGCCCTGGGCCCTGCTGCAGGCCTCCTGGAGCGAGGCTCTCCTGCCATCCTGGCCACCTCCCCACTCCTCTGCCAGGACCTGGCGTTTTCCTGCTGCGACTGGGACAGTTAACAGAACGTGAGCATCTTTGTGTTTCCTCATGAAATGAGCAACGTGGCTGCAGAACCTTCTTCTGCCTTAGAGCATGAAGAGCGGGAGGCAGGGACACAGCTTTGCGGCCTCGGCAGGAGCCTCCCTGCTCCCCCGCTGCAGGGGCTCTGAGGACCCTCGGAGCTGGGAGAAGTGCCCAGTTGGCACCTGAGTGGAATTTGGGGCCCACCTTCCAGCTGAAGGTTCCCTTCCTGCTGTGGCCCGTGAGCCTGGAGGAGCACCTCCCTGCCGTCGGGTGTGTGAGCTTCCTGGTGGGCAAGTCCTGGGCACAGGTGCTTCCCAGCCCCTCTCCTCCATGGGCATCTCCAAGCACGTGGGTGTGGCCTCGCCTCCTGCTCCTGACCTGCTCTGGGCTCTGGGAGGAGCTTCCTTCTCGGGTCACAGGACTGTCCCACAAGCTCCCCTGTGGCCACGGGCTATCTCCTGGCTTGCTGCACGCAGCCTGCCGGGCTCCGCTGGGGCTCATGACAGGTTCTCCCCGCAGGGTCCCTGCTGCATCCCTGGTTGTGGCCTCATGGCCCATTGCCCCGTGAGCTGTCTCAGGTCCATGGCTCTGCACTCAGGCTGGCACCTGGTACATGGCTGGATGGGCTCAAGAGGGGACGTGTGCCTCACAGTTTGACACACGGGCCTCTGTGTTAGGTAGATTTCAAGTTTCCTCCTCCTGCCAGAAACGTTAGCATTGTTTTGACAAAATAGTCAAGATAAACACAACATAAATTCAGGGATGCTTTAAAGGAAGTTATGTCCTCCACATAGCAGATTCTCAATAAGTACTGGCTGAAGAAATGGCATCCTGTGTCTTGCATTTCACTAATTTTTAATATTTTGCTTTGTGTTTTCCTAAAGTTAGAAGCACACTTACTACCACTGTAAACCCTTGGCACTGGTCCCTTGGCGCGCTGCTGTGGCAGGGAGGAGAGGCTTGGGAATGACGGGAGGATGCTCCTCACAGCCCTGGAGGCTCGAAGTCCAGGGTCTGAGGCAGACAGCGGCTCTCCTGTGTCCTGCATGGGGACAGGAGGCAGAGCTCTGGGTCCCTGTGAACAGGGCGTTGATGCCATTCCTATGACTGCACCCTTGGCCCCCACCCCCTCCCCAGGCCCACCGCCTGATATCATCGCCTCAGGGTAGGGGTCTGATTCAGTCCACCACCCCAGTGCTTGACAATTTAGTTGTCAAGTTACCAAAAATTTGGTAAGAAGGAGAAAGCAGAAGGCCCACCTGGCCAGGGCTGGGAGGCTGGATGTGGGTGGCCGGTGGCCCCTGTCTCACCCCTGATGTCGATGTGATTGGGGTGGGTGAGATGTGCTCCAAAGTCTCATTTTGACAAAATAGCAAATCGCAGGTGAACCCCAAGGGGCCCTTGGCTCAGGAGTGCAGAGCATGGAGCTCAGGGACGTTGTCCACAGGTGCTGTGTCCCACACTGGTGTGATGCTTCTGCTCTGCAGGGACCTTCTGGACGGCTTGCTGGCCTTGGGAGGTGGCCATGAGGGCACCCCGCACACAGGGGTGCCAAGCCTGTGTGCACACCGTGCACCCCTGTGCCTCCCTGCAGGAGGCGTTTCTTCTCGGCTCTACGTCTGGAGTGCAGAAGTGCTCCTCTCTGCCTTGGCACTGGGGACTGAGATGGCACTTGGCCTCTGTAACTTCTGAATTTTCAACCTTTCAGTTAGGTTTGCCTTTGTTGCTCTTTGCTTTCTGAAGAGAAGTCAGCTGGGGACAGAGGACAGAGGGTGCTCCTCCTGCAGAGCTCCTACGCAGGACTCCTGGGTACCCCCCACCCCCCCGCAGGGTTGGGGCTGCTTTCCTTCCAGGGCAACGGCTCCGGGCGGGGCTGCGGTTGCCTTCTCTTCTCTGCCACCACTTTGTGTGCTCCTGCAGGGACAGGGACGGACTTCAGGGTCTTCCAGGGCAGAGAGAAGGCAGTGAGGGGTCCCGGCACCCCTTCTGAGAAGAGTGGTGTTATGGTTGGATGTGGGGTGAGCCCCAGAAGCTCACACATGAGATAGTGCAGGAAGGTTCAGGGGAGAAGTGATTGGGTCGTGAGAGTCTGAACCCAATCCCTAGTGGGATTGATTGAAGTGGGGGAGTGTGGTGGGAGGAGGTGGGAATTGGGGCCTGCTTTGGGGTATATATTAGGTGGAGTTTCTCTCTCTCTATCTCTGCTTCCTGATGATGTGTGCCACTTCCCTCTGCCACACTCTTCTGCCAGGAACAGAAAGCAGAGCAAATAGATTTGGAAAAAGTGAACTTGAAAGGCAGGAATAAAACTAGGGCTAAGGAAGTTGCAGCTGTTAAGGACACTACTGCCACTAAAGGAATGCTGAAGACTCTGCCTGGAAACAATGAGAAAGACGGCTGGAGGGCACCCAGGAGCTGGCAAGGTCACACCCGCCTCAGGCTCTGGGAGTAAGGTGAGAATTCTCTAGAGAAGAGACCAGTGGGGCACCTTTCTTGCCCAAGGGGGCCTAGGAAGGTTCTTCAACGTGCTCAGCCACCCAGACTCTCAGAGGCTGATGCAGCCAGGGTCCCTGGAGGCTTGGCTCCTGCTCAAGATGGCAGCAGACCTTGGCATCAACCACATGGTGCTGGTTCTGCAGGAGTGCAGGAGGCTGGAGTTAGGGGGTCATGGAAACTTCCACAAGATTTCAAAGGAAGACCTGGGAGGCCAGGCAAAGTGCGCAGGGTTGGAGTCCCTGCAGGCACCCCCTGAGAAGTCAAAGTGTGGAGATGTGAGGAGGAAGCCGAAGCTGCAGTGGAGACCCCCAAGATTAAGAAATGCCAGTAGCATTGGACATATTCCTAGAAAAGCTACAGGAATCCCCCAGGGAGAAGCCAACAGGAAGGCCACTTGGGCTGCAAACAACAAGGCCACAGGGGCAGAGCTACACATGCCATTTGGAGAGACCCTCAACGTACCGTGTGCCCCAGATGCCAGACATGGAGCCACAGGACCTCTTTGTCCAGCTGAATTTTGGTCTTGCTTGGGACCCATCCTTCTTTCTATGCCCCTATTTTTGTAAATGGAAATGTTTATTCAGTACCTTTATACGCTGGGTATTTGTAAATTGCTTTTACTTTTACAGGAGCTCACAATACAAGATCACCTTGATCAACTTTGGACTTGAACGTTGATCGATCTCAGAACTGTTGAGATGAGATTTGTGGAAGTGGACAAAATATATTTTGCACTGTGAGATAGTTGTGAGTTTTGGGGGGCCAGGGGTGGAATGCTATGGTTTGGATGTGAGGTGTCCCCCAAAAGTTCACATGTGAGACAATGTAAGAAGGTTCAGAGGAGAAATGGTTGGGTTGTCTTAACCTAATCAGTGAACTAATCCCGGACGGGATTAATTGAAGTGGTAGGGTGTGGCTGGAGGAGGTGACAATTGGGGCGAGGCTATAGGGTATACGAAGTGTTAAGGAAAATAACATCCTATAAGACAGTTCTCCAAGAAAAATGGAGGGACGGTGTGGGTCTGGAGCAGGGAGGGGAAATGGACCAAATATTTCACCCTTTCCTGGTAAAAATGGGCCCTAAAGGAAAGGGGCGGATACTGACTGAAAAGTGAAAAAGTGCCCAGAAAAATCACTCTGGACGTGGGAACTCATGCAAGAGATTTTATTAGGCAGATGAACAGTGTCTTCCCTGCAGAGAGAGAGAGAGAGAGAGAGAGAGAGAGAGAGAGAGAGTCAGGGGAGCTTCTTTTAAGTTGTTGAATTTCATGGGCAACCAACGTTTGGGCCAATTGTTAAGAAGTTGAGTTTGGCAGGCTGAGGATCAGCCAATGGCTGGCGAGGACAGGCTGACCAACAGACCAATGGCTGGATAGCTGCTGCAAAGGGGCGGGGGAGCTGTCATCTCCCCTCGCCTTCTCTGCAGGAGTGTCCTGTGCCCGACCGCCCAGGAGGGAGCCCTGTGAGGTCGAACCTTGGGCTGGTAGGCAGCCCGAGGCCCAAGGCAAGAGCCAGACTGCAGTGCAAACCCAGCGCCCACCTGCTGCCTGCTGTGGGGAGCCGACTCAGGGGTGGGTCCACACGGACAGAGCACTGTTCTGACAGCTGCAGCCTTGCCTTGATTCGTCCACCCACCAGGTGCGGCCATTGCAGCTTTACATTACACTGACCTGGACCTTCTCCCATGGCAAAGTTCTCCCATGCCATTTAGTTCTCCTAAATGGAAGTTCAGCGAATAACAATGGGCAAGATCTGAGTACTTATCCCTTGAGGTCTGGTTTTAACCTGTACAGCTAGCCCCTGACTTAAAGATGGCATGTGCACAGTTTCCAATGGTTACATCATCCTCATTGTACCCTATAAAACCAAAATCCCCTCTGTAACTGACGGCCATTTTCACATCAGGAAAATGTGCCCTGACAGTGCCTGGAGTCCATGAAAAAAGGTTTCTCTGAATCCGTTGAGGTCTGATTCCCATCCTTTTGTGCTTACAGTGTATATTTTGTATCTGGAAAATGGAGTCTCTCTGCTTCCTGATCACCATGATATAAGCTGCTTCCCTCCACCACCCTCTTCCGCCATGATGTTCAGCCTCAACTTGAGCCCTGGGGAATGGAGCTGGCCTTCTAAGGGCTAAGACCTGTGAAACCATGAGCCCTAAACAAAGCTCTCCTCCTCTACAGTTGTGTTGGTCAGGTCCTTTAGTCACAGCAGTGAAATTTCTGCCTAAGACAGGCAGTGTCGCACTTGCTGAGTGAAGACCACATCTCCGGCACTGCCTGGGCCCTGGCCACTGGCAGCCCACTTCATGGTCCAGGGTCTCCATCCAGAAGGGAGGTGACTTTGAAAAGTGCAGAGCTTGAAGGATAAAAATGGACTTTTAAGAAAACTAAAACTAAGTGGGAAGTAAAATACTATTCTCGATGTGGAAAAAAGAGTTACAAATAAGCAGAATGAGTACAGCGACCTTCTCTGAAGCCACACCTGGAGACGTTCCCTGGAACGCTTTTGCAGCCAAGTTAATAGTCATACAACCATTGGCCTAAAAATGATGGTTCTATGCCAAAGCACCAACTTGCCAAGGAGGGTCTGCAGAGGCAAAGGCTCTGCTGGGTGCAGGGCTCCTGCCGTTGCAGGAGTCAGCTCGGAGGCCCGTCGGCAGGGGGCCACCAGGGTGTTTCCTCAGCCTGCAGCTGGGAGGTTAGGAAGAATCCCCAGTGATAGGCTGGGTCTAGGAGGCTGCCAGGTAGCCTATAGACGTTGTGAGAAACCGTGGATCAGAATTTGGTTTTGTTTTCCTCTGGGCCCGCCGTGTAAAATGCAGCCTGGGGTCCTCCTCTGAGTGCAGCTTGCTGCTTCCCACCCGCCTGCTTCCCGCCACAGGAGGAGCTGGGACCCTGCTGCCTCCCTCGGCCCCTTCACCCCCTGCATTAATGAGCGCCCACTGACTCCCGCCCTCCTGCTTCCCCTCCCTGGGGGCCTTGGTCACTCCTTCAATCTCTCCTCCTTGCACCCAGCCCTGAGCTGGACAGCATCCAGGTCCTGCTGCAGGAGCACAGGGTCCCACTAGGACACCTGTACTGCTGTGTGACCTCAGAGGCTCCAGTGACCAGCCCCAGGGCCCTGCAAACAGGTGCTGGCTGGGAGGCCACAGCCTGGCCAGCTGAACACAGGAGGGGTAGGCGTGGTGGACAGCTGTCGAGGCGGGAGCAGTTGACCAGCGGCCACACTCAGGTCCCTGGGTGCCTCCTGTGGCCACAGCATGGCAGTCACATGAGGCACCTTCCCTGGCCCTGGCACCCAGGCTGTTTCTACTCATGACAGCCCAAGGGCAGGTGGGGTCAGAGAGGCCCAAGGACATTGGTGGAGTTACCACTGAGGCTTTGGCATCGGGAACCCTTATGGGGACCCAGAGGGCAGCAAGACGCCTGAAGGTGGCCAGAGCCCAGCAAGCCACAGGACACAGCCAGAAGGGAGGCGCTGTCCTGGGTCCTGCTATTGCTTTCAGAGACCTGGCGGATGACCGCTCCACGTCTCTGGAGGAGCAGAGGAAGCTGGGGACCCAGCAAGGGCACCTGTGGGCCAGGTGAGCTTCTGAGCACGTCCTCTGAATGAGCTGCGTGCTCTGTGTGTCCGGTGGGAGTAGCAGGGGCGGCACCCCAACGGCCCACTGTGTGCGCCGCTAGTGAGCAGACCCATCTCGGGTGGGAGGGAGGGGTGCCTGAGCTGTGGGGTTCCACTCTGTCACCTCCTTTACTTTTGGGCCTTTGATTCCATCTGTGAGAGAGAGCTGCCCCCACCCTGGCCCCAGCGAGTCATTCAGGGTGTTGGGTGTTCCCTCTGGAGGCCACTCTGCCCTCCCTGAACCCGGGCACCTTGAGGTGGCCTTCCCAGAGAGGGTTTTCAAAGGAGCTTTTGAGACCCGGGATCGCAGAAGCAAAGCAGTTGAGCCCACATAACAGCCAGGAGAGAGCGAGCAATGGACCTTGTGTTCGCAGCTGAGGTCTGAATGAGGCTCAATTTGAAGGGCATCGCGAGCGACGTCATAACTCTAAATTAGCGCTGAAGGAAGAGCGGGCTGCGGAGATGGATGCTCTGCGGCCTCAGTCAACTGCGCTGATTGGCCCAGCTGAGAAGAATCGCGGTTTTATCTCCTCCTCACAGCAAACAGCCCATTAATAGAGGAGCATTACTGTCACTTCCTGAGGAATGAAGACGTTAAGATGTTTGATACTTAGAATTGTGTTTATGTTGTGTGTGCAAATGTGATAAGTACACCCCATAAAAGCAGCGAGCACTCGCCTTCTGCTGAGTTGAAATGCTGAGCTTTGTCTGGAGAGAGCCCTTGATGTGCTGGGAGTGTCCCTGGGAACTGCCCCAGCCAGCCAGGGCCCAGCGGCACCCTTGGGCAGGGCACCGGGACACCAGGCAACATTCGGTGGCTTGTCTCACAGGGCCCTCTGGTTACTGCTCTGCCCCTCTCAGCAGCAGGGTCCTGGCCCCCAGCAGGCAGTGTGTGGCCCCACCCTCCACTGCCAGCTGCCAGGTCAACTGAGGGGTCTAATTTGGTAACAGGTGACTGCAGATTGGCTTCAGGCAGCCAGGGGCAGGAGGCTTGCACTGGCTGGGAAAACCCACGCAGCCCCTTTGCATTTATATGCAGATTTTCTGATGCAAATGAGAGGGAGGGAGAGGGGACCTTGGCATGCTCTTCTCTTGTGTCTCCTTGAAGTCTTAAGTGATCAAAATGCAAATGGCTGTAAACAAGGATGTAAGAGCCTTCAGACTCTTCTGCTGGCCCCTGCGGCTGCTTCTGGACACACCAGGGCACCAGCAAACAGTTAGGGTCTGGGGAGGCTGGGAGAGCCAGAGAAGCCTGTGACGGGCTGAAGGGGTCCCCACAGGCTCCAGGACCCTCATCACACCTCCATGGCTCATTCCTCTGCTCATTCATCCACCCATTCGTATGAGTTCTGGCTGGACTGTTTTTGAGAGGGATAAGGATGATGTGCATGGTTCCCTGCATGGAAGGTTCCCTGCAGGAAAGCAGCAGAGCGTGGGGAAGGTGGTGATGTCTGGGGACAAGAGCCACGTGGTCTAGGCTGCCAGAGGGGAGGTGGGTGCTCACCCTCTGAGCACCGAGGGTGGAGTATTGGGGTTCCTGGTAGTGGCGAACTACACTACAGACACCAGAGCTGACCAGTCTGGTGATGCTGGGGGACCTTCTCCAGACCCCACTTCCCACGTTCCTCTCCGAGGTGACTTGACACCATCTGTGGACCCTGACACTTCCCCAGGGCTGGGCAGTCCCTTGTTCCCAGAGATGCCGCACCATGGTCCTGGCTGGAGCAGAGGCTGCTCTGTGACTCTGAGGGTGCAGGAAGCCTGGGGCCCTGGGGGCTCTGATGGGAAGTGGGACCAGGCATGGCCCTGGGGAGCAGTGAAGCCTGGTGCTGGGAGTGGCTGCTGGGTGACCATCCAGCCCTCCCTGCTTCTCTACTTCCTAGCTGTGTGGTCAGGGCTGCTGTGGCTGCTCCTGCTCAGGTGGTGTCCAGTGGTGAGTGTCCAGTGCTGGCCTGCTCAGGTGGTGTCCAGTGGTGAGCGTCCAGGGTTGACCCTCACGCTGTCCCAAGCTCGCTGTCAAAGCCCCCTTGCTGCTTTCCCTGTCGCTGCAGGAAGAAGGGGGCCCAGCGGGAGCTGGCTGAAGCCCACCATTGACAGATCCAGAAGGTGCTGCAATGGGTGACCAGGAAGAAGCAGAGTCCCGAGATCGAGGCTCCTCATCTTGCTTTCAGTAGCCCTCCGTCCTCAGAACTCTGGGAAGGGGAGGCCCAGGGCAGGAGCAGCCCAGGGCAGACCACCCATTGCCCGTGCCAGGGAAGCAGGCGGACCTGAGACAGCGCCCGGCCTCACGCCCTCCCCTCCTTCTTTGTAGGCTCCCTAGGGTGTGACTTGATCTTTTCCTGGAATTAATCCTCACAAAGACAGTATTTAAGTAAAATCCTAAATTCACAATGACAAGCAGTAAGCTCATTGAGGTAATTAGGAAGCCCTTCAACAGCCACAGAGACGTCGCGGCCCCGTCTAAGAGGAAAATGAGGAGGGATCGATACTCCTAGTGGACAAACTCAACGTGACTATATAAATCAACAGGGGCTTGCCGGC
Organism: Glaucomys volans; assembly: GCA_020662805.1. Taxonomy (NCBI): domain Eukaryota; kingdom Metazoa; phylum Chordata; class Mammalia; order Rodentia; family Sciuridae; genus Glaucomys; species Glaucomys volans. The sequence goes on from JAJEJO010002358.1 coordinate 79,081, forward strand.
CAGTAGAGCACGTTACCCTTGTAGGTGAATCAATCTAAGTGCCAATAAGGAAAAGCAATGATAAAACGGAAACTAGAGCACGTTCCAGAGGGCCCGTGAGCGCCACAGCCGGTGGGGGAACCCCAGGACAAGCTCCTGGACGGCAGGCTGACCAGAGGCCCAGCAGTGCGGCCGTCGCAAGTGGGCTGGTCGACTGAGGGCGACCTCTTAGTCACGTCCCTGACGGGGGGAGCGGGAGAGCCAAAGCCATGCGTTCCTAATGAACGGCTGATAGTGTTCACCTGGAAGTCCAAATGCATCTAACCTGGTTTTTTTTGTGACATGGTATCGAGTGTGGTTATTAGAGTCGGTGACTTGACATGTTGTTCCCAAAAGCTTGGTCCTCGTCCCTGGTCCAACCCATACCGAGCCCACGTGTTGAGGAACAGGGGCGAGAAGTGCCATCGCCTTGGTAGCAAAGGAGAGACTCAGACTCCTGTCCCAGAGGCTGTGGCTATGCGGTGGGGGGACCGAGGGCTCTCGGAGGCTGCGGAGGCTGCATTCCAGCTGTGCCCTGAGGGCTGAACCACTTCCTTCCTGTGGTGTGCGTGCTTAAGGACAGGAAACTCGGCCAGGGATGGGAAGAAGGGCAGCCTTCTGTCTCTCAAGACTGGGAGAGGAGAGGAGAAGAGGACGGAGCAAACAGCGTCGGTGGTTCAGTAAGCCACAGCAGCGGACAGCAGGTCAGGTCAGAGTGTGAGGTGGACACTGCCACCAGACCCCCTCGCTGCCCAGGGCAGGGACGCTCTACCCGTACTTCATCTTATACTCAGTTCCAAACAGGGACACCGCCAAGTGTAGGCAAATCTATTTGCAGCTGAAGAAGAAGTGACTCCAGAAGCCCAGCAATGACCAACGGTGCCTGGCTCAGCGAGAAGCCACTAGCGAGAGGTCCCCGCACACGGAGCCACCTTCCTCAGGGCTGAGGAGCCAGGCTTGAATCTGTGGACCCAGGAAGGCCGGCCCGGGCACGCGAGGGGCAGGCTGCCTCCCAGGGTCTGCAGGGCTCCCGTCTCTGGGAGGAGCCCTGCCAGAGATGATTCCAGAGGGTCCACAGAGGGCGTGGCCTGGAGAGAGGACCTTGAGCACATCACTCAGGGGTCAGAGGGGAGGCTCCTCCAGGGGAGCACACAGACCAGAAGGTGGGCGCTGAGCAGTCAGGATCCAAAGAGCAAGCCGTCCCCCACCCCAAACCCGGAGAGAGGTGTGGACTGTGGGAGTGGCGGCTGTTTCTGGGTCACATGGCGGGTTGAAAATCGTCCTGCATGGCCCTGTGTCACTGCGTCACAGTGGAGTCCGAGTGCACTGGTGACTGCCCCAAGGCCCATGAGGAAGTGTTGGGTCCAGGGGGAACCAGACCCTGCCCAGGGCTCCCCCACGGCAGGTGTCCAGGACTCCCAGGCAAACCCCACCCTGAGTGGGAGAGCTGTCAGGGCAGGGTGTCACTGCCACCAGACCCCCCTCGCTGCCCAGGGCAGGGACGGGGTGCGGGGGACACTGTCGAGGGCCCCAAACCCAGGCGGGCTCTGGAGAAGAGTGGCCGGGTGGGCAGCAGCCCAGGCAGGGCAGAGAGGTCTCACTGGACAGCTCTGCTGACGGGAGCTCTGGGGCCTCCGGGAACTGCGGGACCTGAGGCGCAGTGCTGGCCCGGGCACCTCCCGGGCCCCTCCCGGGCCAGGGTGAAGGCTTCTGCCCAGTGCTCACGGGCCTGTCATGCGTTTCCACAGGGTCACCAAAACTCACCACGCCAGAAAGCAGATGAGTTCAATCAGCTTAAAACCATAGCTGTCTGCACTGCCGGGTGGCAGGTGCTGAGGGCAGAGCCGGGGTGAGGAGCAGGGGCGGAGCCTGTGAAACCGCCCGCTGGCCCCAGGTGGAGTTTGGATGGGCTGGTTTGGACCCCTCGGCACCGGGCCCTCACGGCACATCCCAGACATCTCCTCTGGCCTTGGCTTTGTCCTGCTTGGTCAGAGGCCACTGTCCACCCAGCAGCACTATTCGTCCTCTGAGCTTGTGGGGCTGGACCCACCCCTCAGGCTGAGGGTGGAGGGCAGGTATGAAGTCTGCTCTGTAGAGCCAGAGCCCTGGATTAGAAGAGGGAGGGCTTCTCCTAGCTTAAAGAAGGAGGAGAGAAGGAGGGAGGAGAAGAAGAGGAGGGAGGGGAGGAGGAGGAGGAGGGAAGAGAGAGGAGGGAGGAGGAGAGAAGCAGGAGGGAGGAGAGAAGGAGGAGGGAGGAGAGGAGGAGGAGGGAGGGGAGAAGGAGGAGGAGGGAGGAGAGAAGGAGCAGAAGGGGGGGAGAAGGAGGAGGGGAAGGAGGAGGAGGGAAGAGAGAGGAGGGAGGAGGAGAGAAGGAGGAGGGAGGAGAGAAGGAGGAGGGAGGGGAGGAGGAGGAGGAGAGAAGGAGAAGGG
>JAJEJO010002358.1:81628-99007 GCA_020662805.1 Glaucomys volans
AGGAGGGAGGAGGAGAGAAGGAGGAGAGAGGAGAGGAGGAGGAGGGAGGAGAGAAGGAGGAAGGAGGAGGGGGAGCAGGGAAGAAGGGAAGGGGAGGAGGGAGGCAGAGGTGGAGAGGAGAGGGTGGGGGAGGGTGGGGAGGGGCCTGAGCAGCCCCTCAGGCCCTAAGGTCTCCTGGCCTTCAGGTGGCAGCACCCTGGGCCCTCCTGAGCCCCACCTTCGGGGCAGGCAGGGAAGGGCGCCCTTGAGTGAACAGGTGCTGACACCCTGGCCTGCCCTCCCTCTGGTCCAGATCACCCTGATGTCTTGCTGAGTGGGCTTGAGGACAGAGCAGCCAGCTGGGGAACTTGGGATCGCCATGCTAGTTTATCAACAAGAAACACCAAATGGACTGATGCAAACGCCGGTCTGGAAATGTCCTCTAGTGTAAGAGTCAGGGTTGGGGAAGGGAGAGCCGTTTGCTGAGCTGAAGTGGAAGGTCCTCCCTCTTCTCTTGGGTGAAGGGAAACAGTTTATAGGAAAAGAGCTTCCTCTCATCCCAGCGCGGTTAGCCCAGCCAGGTCCCGTCAAAGACCACCGAGGGTCACTCTGCCCAGCGGCCTTTGTACATCCCAATGCAAATGGCAGTCACTGCCCCAGGCCATGGAGCCCCTGCGGGCTCTGGACTCCCAGTGAAAGGAGGATTCTGTCTGCTCCACTAGGGCCTGGACTCCTGATCCCTGCAAAGGCTGAAGAGCTGCCTGCCACCTGCCAGGGCTGGGGAGTGGGGGCCCCCTGTGGCCTGTGCAATGGACGTCCTCTGACAGGACAGACTCACTGGTTGAGTCGCTGTGACTGTGGCTAGCTGGAGCATGAAGCTAAGGTAAAGCAGTAACCACGGCGTGGGTCTGAAACAGAATGCTCCATTCCTGCCTCGTCAGAGCAAGAGGTGAGAGTGGGAGCCACTCCCTGCAGCCCTGGAGCTGCTGACCTGAGAAGCCCTGTGCCTGACCAGCTCTCCAAAGTCCCTCCCAGCAGCTTTGCCAGGCAGCTGTGCCCAGATTTTAGCACCCGAGGTGGGAAAGCCACCCACCTTGAGAACCTGAAGCTTGAGAACCTGAAGCTGCTGTGTAGGTCACACTGATTTGCATTTGATGGGATTAAAGCACCGTCTACACAGCATGCCTGCACTGAGCGCAAAGGCACCCAACACACCTTCCCCAGTGCACAGGTCACAGGAGTGGCTGACCCCTCCTGTCTTCCTAGACTGTCCACTGAGAGGAATGTTCATCAAGGTCAGAGGAGAGAAAGGCAACACTGGGGCTGGACCAAGGCACCCAGGCTCAGCTGGGCCAAGGCTCAGGATCAGCTGGACCAAGGCACTGAGGCTCAGCTGGACCAAGGCTCAGCTGGACCAAGGCTCAACTGAACCAAGGCATTCAGGCTCAGCAGGACCAAGGCTCAGGATCAGCTGGATCAAGACACTCAGGCTCAGTTGAACCAAGGCTCAGCTGGACCAAAGCACTCAGGCTCAGCTGGACCAAGGCTCAGCTGGACCAAAGCACTCAGGTTCTGCTCAGACTCTCGAGTTCCGCCAGGTGCACTCCAGCGCAGACCCCAGAGGAGGCTGTGGGGAGTAACAGCCATGGTCCCTGGAGGTGTGCTGAGCTGTCTGGTCATCGTCTCCACTGGGTTTTCTCAGCCACTGCATCTCCCGGGAGTGTCCTGACCTTGCTCCCTATGATCTTTACAGTAGTTCTATGCTCCAGGGGCAGCGGAGAGGGTTTGCCTCCTCTGAGGAAGCAAGCTTCTCAGGATCACCACCAGTGCCAAGGCCAGCAGGGTCCTTGCTGGGCACACTGAGAGGGCATGATGGACCAGGCAGTGGGCGGCAAGGCCATGAGACACCAGGGCCTGCCTTGCCACCAGAACTTGCCAGACCTGAGGCTTGTGTTCCCACTCACTTTTGAGGGAAGGAAGTTCCTGCAGAACCTGCCCCTGTCACCTGGAGTGCAGTGTAGACTCTGCAGAGGGTGGATCAGTGGGCACTCTCTAGCCACCAAGACAGAGGAGGCTGTTGTTTTCCTTTGCAGGGAAATGTGGCCCCCCTGTCAAAACTGCAGAGCACGCCCCAGGGTGGACTGTCCTCCACTCTGCCTTCTGCTGCGTGGCCTTGGGGGTCCTGGAGCCCAGGAGGTCATGTCCCCATCAGTGCCAACTGTGGCACAAGAGGGCTGGGTGTGCTGGGTGGTGGCCGGCTCGGGTTCTGAGGCCTGCAGGGGTGAGCCAGCCGGCAGGGACGCCGGAGCAAACAGGAGCCGCCCCACTGGGCCCACCCCGGCAGCCGCGTCCCTGTGGCCTGCAGAGCCGTGAGAGAGAGTGAGGAAGAAGCCATCGCTGGAAGCGTGGAGGTCGCAGTCGCTCTCCCTGCAGCAATGGGGCAGCTCCCGAGGCAAGGAGGGGGCGGTGCCTCCGGGGGCCCTGTGCTGGTGAGGAGGGCGGCTCTCCCTGAGCGGGAGCCCTGCTCTCTACTTGAGCCCACCTGCAGCTGTGGGGTGGAAGGGGAGGGCTTCTTCCTGGTGGCAAAATGGTGGAGTATTTCTACGTGGTTTATTTTATTTTATTTTTTTGCTTTCCTACATATGCAAACATGTGACCTGTACCCATATTTCCCTTCCTTAGTGAGGCAGAATCTGCTCTCCCTTAGCTCTGGAAACATCCCTGGAATCCTAACATTACGATGGACAGCCTCAATGAGGAGGAACTTTGTAGAAGAGTCCCTAGGTAAGGTAGGGGCCCCATTTTCTTCCTCTCCCATGCAGCGTGGGGAGTACCTGACAAATGTTCACCGACTGGAATCGAAGTCTATTCGAGGATCACCCCCAGCCTCCACTCCCTGAGCACAATGCTCAAGAGTTGTCCAGCCGACAGATTTTTATGTAAAACTCACGCATCGCATTGGCTCTTTACCATTCCCAGACGGCTCAATCAGCAAACCTCGATGGACTCGAATGTGCAAGAGTAAAGTGCGTTTCTTCCCTCGAGGGATGGCGGCAACTCTTGCTGCCTTGCTTGTTGGCTCTCCTCACTGGGGAGGGCAGCTCACAGACAGGGGTGTGTAGCCCTGCTTGTCCAGGGAGGTGGGGTGGGCGCTGGAAGGCGCTGGAAGGTGCTGAGCCCCATGACCCAGCGAAGGCTTTTCCAGACACATCTGCAAAACTCTGGTGCAGCTGGGCCCTGGGGTGGCCTGGAGTTGCCGTTCTCCTGAACTTAACACAGCAAACATGATTTTTTAAGTTAATAAGTGGTGATGGGAAAATAAAGTATTGCATATATTTCCATTTCTGGGCCAATTCCATAGTTTTGTTTATTTTATTTCTGAGAGTTTATTTTTCCTCTGGGAAAGAGCACATCTAGAAATTTACCGCTCTCCTCTCTGCCAGTGCAGGAGTCTTTGTGATGTAAATAGGTACCGACCTTCCAGGAAATCTGTGGAAATATGTGGACTCGCTCTGTCTGGAGGTGTGGCTAGGTTCTGAGGTCCTGGCAGCACACCTGCTGGGCTGTCCCTCAGCTCCTGTGGCTGGTTGTCTGGAGCCCTCCAGGGATCCTGGTGTCTCTTCAGTGTGCCCGGGGCAGCCGGTGGGCATTTCAACTGCAACCTGCTTTAAAAAGCGGCATTTCGGCCATTCCAGTTTGACCCCAGCAGGTCCCCAGCAGTGACGCGGGCAGAGCAGGCTGCCTGTGGAAATGAGAGGATCAGGTGCGTGTTGCATGGGCTTAACTGTGGGTGACCTCCCCTCCCCCTGCCGAGCACAGGGGACGCAGAGACACTGACGGTGATGTGGAGCCGCTTTAGGAACCCGTGTGCTGCGGGGTGCTCGCCAGTCACACTGTCTAACTAGGTCCCTGCAGGGCTTGCTCCGGTTGATGCGGGCGAGCGCTGCTGAGGCCTGTGCGCCTTCTGTTCTTTCATTTCCAGGGAAGTGCTGAGTTCAGATCCAGCTGTGCTGCACCGATGCTGGTCTTGGCTGCGTTTAGGTCAGGGCTCTCTGGGCACCGGGAAGTGGCCGTGAGCTGTCATCTGCGAGCTCTCACACAGGCTGCGACTGTGCAGAGGGACTGACACAGCCCTGGGGACCAGCTGGCCACTGCTCTGGGTCACTGAATGGCTCAGCAGTGACTGCACCAAGCTCAGTTCCCAGTCAGTGTCGGCCGGCTGTGCACAGGCCAGCCTGCGTGTGTCCTGTCCCCAGGAACACGCGGTCTTGCATGCAGACTGAGAGGGCTGCTTCCGTTAGCTCCCGCAGCGGGCAGAGCAGCCCGAGGATCTGCGTGCCTTCTGGGCTGAGTGGGCAGGCCTGCCTGCTGCGCGGACAGGGAGGGGCTGCTCCCAGGTTTGCTGCTGCCCCTCACTCCAGGCAGAGGGCGAGGCATCCGCCCCTCCAGCTCGCTGGGTCCCAGAGCTGCCAGAGTCCGTGAGGATGCGGGGGTGGGGGTGGCAGGGTGACAGTCCACAGAGGACACAGAGGGCCTGGCCTCGTCCACTCTATCCTAACCTCACCCTGTGCCCCTGTGGCCTCCCGCGCTCCAGCTCTGCTTGCTCTCCTCTCCGCAGAGGCCCCTCACAGGCAGGGCGTGGCAGGTGGCGCTGCTCTGGCTCGCACAGGCTGCAGCTTCTGGAATGCGCGAGAGCTCGTGCTCCACCCCTGCAGACAGCCGGGATCACAGAGCTGTTAGGGTAAGACCCCAGGTTCCCGATCGTCGGCAACTTTGCATGCTAAAATAGAATTCCCTCTGGTGCTGGGCTGATTGATTTTTTTTTAAAAAAAGTACTTTATTTGTTCTCATTAGTCGTACCTGACGGTGGAAAGCACTTGCACATTTTGATAGCTCATACATAAGTGGAGTGTACTCGCTCATTTTTCTGATTTTACATATTGCAGGGTCACATGGTCACGCAGTCACACATGCACATGAGCTAATGATGTCTGTTTCACTCTAATATCCTTCTTTCCCCTATACCCCTTCCCCTCCCTTCACTCCCCTCTACCTAATATAAAGTACTTTTATTCTTCCCTAGTGCCCCCCTCATTGTGAATTAGCTTCCACATATCAGAGAAAACATTTGGCCTTTGTTTTTTTTCGGTTTGGCTTATTTCACTTAGCATGATATTCTCTAACTCCACCCATTTACTGGCAAATGCCAGAATTTCATTCTTCTTTAAAGCTGAGTAATATTCCATCACATATGTATACACCACATTTTCTTTGTTGACTTTTTACAGGGTACCATTGACGGTTTGGAGTGGGTTCTGCTGGCTCACCTTTGGGATTAGCTAATTTCTACCAATTAAGTGCCTCACAAACATCGACCAAGACTTGTGCCCGGGTGAGGATCCTGGCCTCCAGGAGGTGCTGCCTGGCAGAGCGCTGGGTACTCCATCTCCTGCAGACAATGGCATCTTGGAGGGGGCTGGGATGGGGACTGTGCCAGGTTCCACCAGCTCAGGTCTGATGGTCCATCCTAGGTGGATTTCCGGTTTCACACATTTTATTTAGCTTGAAGATAGGAAATTGCAGGCTTAGACAAGCGCACGGGGGGCGTGGGCAGGGGCCCTCTGGGTGGCTGGACCTGCTTTGGAGAGGCAAGGCCGGCCCCTGTGCTGGGAGAGCACGGGCCCAGGGGAGTCCAGCACCCACGGGAAGGAGGCCAGCAGACGGAGCGACTTCTGCAGCACAGGCCTTGCGCGAGTCCTGAGGCCACTGCAAACTCGGGAAGCAGGAGGTGCTGCCCCTGAACCATGGCAGAGCCACCACCCCACCCTGCTCTGCCAGAGGCGGAAGCCAGGGGGTGGTGAGCACCTGCGGGAGGCTGGCCACCTACAGGCCGGCCAGCTGAGGCAGGACGGAGCTGCAGGGGTGCCCACGCTCAGTTTCCGTCTGGGTGATGAGGCCCTCCTGCCCCTACAGTGGGGCGAGCAGGGACATGGGCATGTAAGGGAAGGTCACGTGCTGGGCAGGCCATAGCTGGGGCAGAGGGATTGCAGCAACGGGGCTGGGACGGGGCTGGGACCTGCACTGGAGCACGGTGCCACGTGGGTCAGCGTGTCCCGGGAGTGAAGCTCCCGCTCCTCTGCTGTGTGTCTTCCCAGGCGACGTCTGCTCGGCCGTCCCTGCTGGAAATGCCCTGGCAGCCCAGCCCCACCTGGCCAGGACGGGAGGGGGCCCAGGAGATGCCGCAAGGACCTCCCGTCCTCTTCCTCTGGGTTCTGGGTTCTGCCACCCATCTTGGGACAGGAGGTGACGTGCTGGCAGAGGTGAGGCTCCTGTGAGCCCCTTCACTCCAGGGACAGGCCCAGGAGTGGGCTCCAGCGCGTCCCTTGGCTTCCCTGTCCAAGGCAGATGCCTCCAGTGCTCCTTGCGGCCAAGGGCAGCTCGGCAGCACCTTGGGTCTGATGTCAATGATTTCTGTAAGATCAAGTGTCGCGAGCAGCCGGGTCGACTCCTCCGACGTGAACTGCCTGGTTCGTTCTGGGACGATGTCGCAGCGAGCGGGGCCCTCCCGGGAAGACACAAACGACTCGCCACAGCGAGCTGGGGCTCCAAGGCTTTTTACTGATGCTGTCACTCGGGTCACGCAGTTCCTCAGGACGCAGAGTTGTTGGAGAGCAGAGTGGCCGTCAGCGCAGTGATGGCGAATGCTCTGCCTCCTTCAACTGTCTGGGGTTTTTATACACTTAAGGGGAAGTCCCCGCACTCATATCACAGCACTCCAGCTTAGGGTTCGCTTATTTGCGTATCAGCCTATCGTCTCCACCAGCTTAGGGTTCGCTCATTTGCGTATGACATCACACTACAGTCAAGTAACACGTCACTTAGATAATACACTCCTCACACAATATGGCGTTGGTCTTGCTCTATACATCGCGGGACCCATGCGGTGCCTTACCAAGAGAGGTCATCGTCTCCACAGCCAGTGTCTGCAGAACCAGCAGATTCTCCAGCTAGAGCAGATTGCTATAGCACAAATTCATTATAAATTCTGATCTGTGCTCTTATGACCGAAGTTTCCCCAGTCTGAGACCTGGGGAGGGGAGAGGGGGCAGTGGAGCCAAGCGCGTGCAGGACCTGTGTGTGGGGCTGGCTGAGTGGCGGGGCCTGGGGTTTGGCTCCCTTTCCAGGAGTCTGGGCGATGCTCAGCATCAGGAGTCCCGGTGCTGGTGGCTGCTGTGCTCTCCTCGCCGCCCCACGTGGTGGCACAATGTGTTTGAAAGGGGTTCTGGAGCCTCCTGTGTCTAAGGAGTACAAGCCGAACTCCATGTTAACAGCTTCCTCCTTTATTTACGTCCTTATTTTTATTATAAAAGGGCCTCATCTGATTGGCTGGATGGCCCCACAATGCAGGCTGCAGAGCCAGAGGACCCAGGAGCTGCTCAGTCCAAGAAGCTGGAGCCGAGGCCTAGGGGCTGGAAGCTGCTGGTGTGAGGCCCCTTTGGAAGGGCGAGGGGGCTGGAGTCCTGCCCTCAGGCAATCACAGCAGCCGCCATGCACGGGTCCAAGAACACTGAGCTTGCATCTGCCAGCTGTCTGCCGCTAGGAAATACGAGACTCCCGCTGTGAAACGCGCTGTCCACACAAACTAGTTAAGTATGTGCAGACTCACGTCTGCAGCATGACGTGTTTCCCACCCCTCAGGTGCTTCCTGTGGGCACATCACCCTCGTCCTTCTCTCCTCCAGGTCTGAGGCTAGCGCACTCACAGGGGGACGGGCCAGGGCAAGCGGTGAGTCTATGTGTTGCCTGAGCACCGCACAGTGGGGAAACGGTGACCTCCACTTGGTGAACCCAGGGCTGCAGAGGGGACCGGGCCTGGGAAAGACTCTCTCCTGTCTTCTCTTGCTGTAAAAGCCTCTGGTTACTGGGAGGACGTGGCCCCCGCGTGCAGGGAGCAAAGGCCTCTGGTGCAGAGAAACCAGCCAGGTGGGCGCACAGCAGGCTGCGATTTCAACGCTGACGGCCCTGGAAACAACGGCACCTGTTTCCAAAACCAAGCGTCTTCCACAGGTGGCGCTCACGTGATTCAGCTCACCACTGCTGCCCAGGGGCCCTGCAATGCCCAGAGGGCCTTTTTCCCCAGGAGACCCTCCCTGCACCCAGAGCCCCACGTCTGCTGCTGACTCCCTGGAGTCCCCCACCCCAAGTGCCAACAGCACCTGGAGTGGGGTGGGTGCTGGGAGACTCCATGTCAGTCATGTGTCAGATGCTGTCTGGCTGGAAGATGGGCTGGGGTCTCCTTGTGGCTTCTGCGATGGCCCTGAGGAGCCCAGGTGGCAGGGACACCTGGGTACATCCTCTGGGGTGACGATGGATTCTAGGGACTGAGAGGGGCAGACTGGTCCCACCCCATGGACTCAGAGGAATGGACTCTGCCCACGGCCTGGGTGGAGGAGCTTGGAAGTTGATTCCTCCCCAGGCCTGGCAGGGAGTGTGCACCTGGGCTCCGGGTGTGAGACCTGGGCAGGGGTGCTAAGCTGTGCCCAGGTTCCTGACCCACAAAGGCCCGGGTCACGAATGTGTCCTGCCACCCCCACGTGCCCAGGAAGCCAACACGCCACCCAGAAGGTGGGCACAGTTCCCTTCTGCTAGCAGGCGCTGCCAGCTGGGAGCCGGAGGCCCACCGTGCATGCCCTGTCCACAGGCCAGAGCTGGTGGCACGCCCGTGCAGGGCGGCTGGGCGCTGGGCGCCAACTCGCAGGCCAGGGAGGCCGCTGTCCTCTCCCAGGGCTCTCCCTGAGGCCGAGTGTCCTGAGACCTTGAGCTGACACCGTCTGCCCTGCTTGGAGCCTGCATGATAGCCCAGTGTCTCCTGGAGACGGGCTGCCACCCCTCCCTCAGATCCCCCTTGGGCTGAGCTCTGCGGACCCCACGACATGCGGCCTTGGAGATGTCTCCCACCGCAGCTCTGAATGCCACGGTCAGGGCTTTGAGTGTCCACCCAGCAACGGGGTTAACTGAGCAGAAGCTCCAGAATCTTCTGTTTTGGCAGCTGAAGGAAGAGCAGACGGGACTTGGCCTGGGCAGTTTGCCTGGGTGGCAATGGAGGTGCCAGAAGCCAGGACTTGGCTGCAATCGCCTGGCATTCTGGGGACAAAGGGACAGGGTCAGTGTGCAAACACTCGTTTGCATGGTCAGGGACAGAGTGTCACAGAATCTGGCCTTGGTTGATGCCACTTGCTTAGTGGCTCCTGCTGGTGAGCTGACCGGCAGAGGGGTCAGTGCACTGGTGACGGCCAAGTGTCTCTGCCAGCGGAAGGTGGCACCCGAAGGGTGGCTGGTGACCACATGCAGGTCACTGCTTTCAGTGTGCTCTCCTGAGGGCAACGACTTTCACTCTCGGGCCCTGGGAATGGGAGGCTCCACGTACTGGAGGACGGGGCCTCAGGACAGTTACAGGAGGCCTCCACCCTGCAGGGCCTTCCTCTCCCCACTGCCCAGCCTCCCTTCTGTCCAGCCTCTGCTTGCCGGAGAGTTGGAGGCATCTGCTTGACAGCCTCAGGGTGCTGCCCACTGAGCCTTGTCAACAGGCCCTCGATCATCCTCCTGGTCCTCCTGACAGAGCAAAGTCCAGCCAGGACCCCGCTCTCGGGGCCTCCAAGGAGGTGCCCTCCAGTGTGCCTGCGTTGCCTCAAGGACTCAGCCTGGTGGGTGGGTCGCGAGGGGAGGCGAGGCTGCGCTGGGTCTCCAGCAGGCAGTGCAGGGCTGGACAGCGCGGTTCTGACTTGAGATGGCGGCCATGGTCCAAACCACCTCCCCACGAATGGTGGGACCAGATCCCTCTCACACAGAGGAGCAGCCTGGCTGGCTGCTGAGCCCAGGCAGGATGCCCACCTGCGGCCAGTGTTGGGCTCAGCCCGGGTCAGGACCAGCTTCCCCAGGGACACCAGTCCAGTGCAGCCCCTAGTGAACCAGGCTGGAGTCCCGGGACGAGGTGTCCTGTGGAGTGACGGGACTGGCCTGGGTCCTCCCCAGCATGTCCTGTCCCCAGGCTGGTTGTGGCTGAGATCCCTCAGGAGCCCACGTGCCGACCCTAAAATCCAGTGTGGAGTGTCCAGAGGAGGAAGGTACTCCGACTGGTCATGGTGTTTACAGGTGGGGCCTGGGAGGTGACTGGGATTAGATACGGCCATCGAGGTGGACACTGCCCAGCCCTGTCCATCGGTGGAACCAGGATTGAATCCTGGTGGCTTTACAGGAAAAGGAAGAGAGACCAAAATAGACCTGTGTGCTTGTGAGCTCTGCTCTCATGCCTTGGGGTGCCCTCCATGGCCTGGGGACTCTGCCAGCAAGACACAGCCCCTCAACCCAGGACCCCCCATAGCCAAACCTCTTTTCTCTATGAAGTAACCTGCCTCAGGTATTTCATTATAGTAATATAAAATGGACTAAGGCAGGTTCTTCCTCCTCCCCTTCCTCCTCCCCCTTCCCCTTCTCTTGTTCTTCTTCCTCTTCTTTTTCTTCTTCCTCTCCTCCTCCTCCTCCTCCTCCTCCTCCTTCTTCTTTATACTGAACCACATCCCCAGCCCTTTTAATTTTATTTTATGTTTTATTTTGAGACCAGGAGGTCACTGAGTTGCTTAGGGCCTCCTTAAGTTGCTGAGGCTGGCTTTGAATTTGTGATCCTCCTGCCTCAGCCTCCTGAGTTGCTGGGAGTATGTGTGTGCCACTGCACCTGGCTCAGGTATATATTACTCTGCAACTCTTTCCTATTAATAATACATTGATAATACATCGCAAACACTCCCCAAAACATCAAACATTTTCCATCAATGTAGTTTGTACGACTCCCTGGATCCCATCGCTCACAGCTGTTGGTCCATCCATGCAGGGCATTTCCGTGTTCCAAGCTGGTGCTGCAACTGGCCCGTGGTGGGCATCCTCCTAGCGGAACCTTTGGTGACAACAGCACACCCTCCTGAGGCCCCTCGCTGGCTTTCATGGCCACCGTCACTGTCAGCACACGCTCTGCCTGCAGCTCAGTATCTCTGCCGTGCGCCCTGCTGAGCCCAGAGCTCAGGCCACTGTCCCCTGGTGCCTGTCGGTGCCGTCCAGGGCCCAGGCCCACGTGCTCTGGAAGAAAGTGGAACAGAAGCGCCATCAACCTCCTGGTTGAGGAGCACTGCCCGGGTCCCTGTGACCTGGACCCACACAGCTCAGAGGGACACTGACCGGGGCCTGGCCTTTGGCACTCAGCTGACTTTGGGGGCCAGCTCTGAGGCCTTCGCCTGGCACAGATCCGCAGGGCTGGAAGCAGAACCTGCCCCTCCCCAGACAGTCACGCTCGGCTGCCTCCTTCCCACAGTGGCTCCTCACCTTTACTGCCCAGGGATGTCCTGGTAAGCTGGGGCTCCTCCTGCCTCCAAGTCCCCTTGTCTCCTCCCAAGTTGCTGCCGCAGCCTGGACCTTATGTCTCCTGGACCCACAGGGCTGCTTGGGTCGCCTTCTGGGAAGGACTGGGCAAGTGATCCACTAACAACGGCTGCTGGTGCCACGGTCACTGCGGGTCACTGAGCCAGTCGCTCTGCACTGTCCTTGATTCATGCTCCACTGAGACCCTGGGGCTGGTGTCTCACAGGGGGACACTGAAGGCCAGGGAGATGCTCAGGCTGTGCTGCCAGGTGACCCTGGATGAGGGCCTCCCCTCTCAGCAGCCCGTGTCCTCACCGTAAGCAGGGATGACCACGACCCTGCCTCCTGGGATGGGGGAGGGGGTGGCCCTGAACACGAGGCCCACAGAGGCAGGGAGCTCCCGGGAGCATAGCTGGAGGGGCCGGCTCTGGTGTCCACTGGAGTCCAGAGACCCTGGCTGGCACGTTAACGCGCTCTCACGTGGAACTGTCTTCATCACTGCATGACGTTTGCTGTCGAAATGGATGTATATAAAACATAAATGCATGAAACGTGCTCATGAACGTGGCGTGATGTGTGGATGTCTTCACGTGTGTTCCAGGCATGTTCTTAGGCAGCTGTGAAGCATCCCAGCTCAGGCCGGGCCCGGCTGAATGGCAGCCTCCTGCCCACGTGCCTGCCTGTGGTCACTCTGCGACCTTGGCCTGGGAGGCTGCAGAGCCCTGGCCCAGTGGCTGGGAGGGAAGAGAACCAGGCCTCTGTCTGGTTTGTGGCAGAGGCAGCTGTGGTCTGAGTCTCTGGTGCTCACGACCAAGAAGCAGAGCTCAGTAGCGCCACACTGCGGTCCAGGAGACGTAGCCTGAGTGGCCCCTGCCACCGTGCCCAGGGCCCAAGTCCTTGCTTCCTGCAAAGTGGCAGTTTGGGGTCCAGCACATGTGGCCATGTTCCCTTCCTGAGCTGACAGTCCACCCCTGAGAGAGAGCTGGCCTGAGGGCGTGGGGTGGCCCCCGAGGCCAATCCAGCCCCTGATGTCCCAGGAGAGCCGTGTGACCGAGCTGGCGGGTGCTCTGCGTGTGTGCCTTCCATTCTCACTGCCCAGAGCCAGGCTGTGTCTGGGGAGGGAGGCCCGGGTCTCTGCTCCAGATGGAGTCGGGTGGCTGGCCCACACCCGGCCTTCCTCCAGAGTCACTGGAGACTTGACATGTGTGGCTTGACCCTTTCAGGACACTTGCCACTGGAAGACGGTGGTCCTGAGGAGCAGGGGACAAAAGCAGAGTAGAGGGTGTTGGGGGCTCGTGACACATCCAAAGAAACCGTGTGCAAACCAGGCCAAGGGGAGGGACAGAGTCCACCAGCGGGAGGTCCGTGCATGTAAGTTGGTCTGATTCGCTGGACATACAAACCTTAAAACAGCCACCAAAGTAGCAGGACACAGACTCAGAGCTGGCCGTCCACTAGGGGAAATGGAGTGGAATCACGGCAGCCCCTGGGTCTGAAGGGAGGAAAGAGGGAAGGGGAGGGAGGACCCCGGGACAAGTGGAGACCCCACAGAGAGAGCTCACGGGGACCCACCAAGCCACCATGCCCACACTGACAGCTGGCCACGCGCCCTGGGGAAGAACAGGTGCCGGGCGAGCTTCAAGAGCAGTGTCAGCCAGAGCCGCTCAGACCTGAGGACACAAGTGTTGAAGGTGGAGATGCACCAGGCTGCCTCAGTCCAAGCACAGCTGGGGACCCTACGCCTCAGAGCAGGTCAGGTGGCAGCAGGCCAAAGAGACCCCAGCCCCGGCCCAGGCACCTGAGGCAGCTCCCAGACCAGGGCAGGAGTACGCCATCGCAGACGGCTGGTGCACACAGACGCCGGGGGCAGCGAGCCTGACCTGAACTCGAACGGAAGGAAGGAAACAGAGACGGTGTTGTCTGCTGGGCCAGTCAAACATTTCCTACGAATGACAGTTAAGTCATGAGTCACAGAAGAAGGAAATGATAAATTTGGTTCATCAAAATCACCAACGTCTACTTTTTGAAAGACACCGTCGGGATAACGGAAGGACAAACCTCAGATGGAGAAAAAATGTTCATGAGCTCCATTTCTGAGAATGGACTTGGATCCAGGCCACAGAAAGGACTCCAGGGGCCCAGGGTAGGGAGCAGGGCCCTGAGAGAGGGGCTCAGATGATGACTGAGACCACCTGCAGGCGCCCAGCTCCTCCAGCCACCGGAGAGGCAGATCGAAACCAGAGGAGGCCACCGTGCCCTGATCCGGAGGCTGAATGGGAGGGCAGGCCAGCCCAAGTCTTGATGAGGATGTGGAGCAACTGGACGCTCACAGGCCGCTGTGATGTCCAGGGGTAAGATTCCGAAAAACACTTGGAGATTTCTTAAAAAGCTAAAGGTCCACCTGCTGTCCCATCCAACCACTGCAGTGTTGGGTGTTGACCCGGAGAAGGTCAGGCATGTGTTGTAGAAGCTCTGCTCAGAGACTCCACCGGGAAGTAGCTTGAAGCTCATCAACAGGCGGAAGAAAACTGCAGCCAGGCCACCCAGGGGACTGGGACTCGGAGGTGGAGAGCTGGAGCCGTGATGACACACTCAACCTCACGTGATGGAAGAAGCCCGTTCGAAGCCTGAGCACACCAAGGTCTGCTGGGAGGACATGCAGGAGTGGAAAGGGGCTGTGGGGACAGAGGCAGGTTGCCTGAGATGCGGGGGCTGCGGTGAGGGGGACCCAGTGTGGGGCAGGACGGGGCATGTTCGTGCCTCCACGTTCGTGCCTCCACTGAGGTCGCCTTGTGGGCACGTGCGGATTTCAACGCTTGTCACGTCAAATCCGTGGGCATGAGCCATTCGTGGGGGTCAGGGATCCCCTAGCAGGGGGGTCGTCTGGAGCCACCTGCCAGGTGGAGAGGTCAGCCACGGCCAGGTCCTGCTGACAGCCCTCAGAGAGGCCGTCCTCCACCCCAGGAGTGAACAGCAGGCGGGCACTGTCCCACCTTGGGCAGGTGCAGGGGCCTGGAGAGCCAGGAGCCCCAGGAGGGGAGCCTGCTGGCCCAGTGACCAGCTGTGACTCCGCTGGCCCCCCAGTGCTGACCGACCGTGCGCAAGCCAGCCGCACCTGCAGGTCACCCTGCCGGGAGAGGGAGGGAGGTTGCTCCTGTGATTCATGGTTTTAATTAAGAGCTTTTTAGACTTTAATTAAAAAGGTACATGAGCATTCAGTACTTAAGAAAAATGCCTTTGTGTTTGGGTCAATTGAATAGCATAAAGTAAAATGAGATACATATTTCTAGTCAGAAGCTTCACGCAAGAAAGCCGAGTTCATAATTAAGAGGTAAATTTAAGCTGATTTGGGCACGAGGGCTCTCCAGAGGGAGGGTGGCCAAGGGGACATGGTGTCCTTTATTGCCATCTAGCTGGGTATGGATTCCACGCATTACTGAGGCCATTTCCTGGATGAGGCTGCCCAAGAGCAGACAAGCGCCCGGGGCTGCCCGACCCCAGGGCGAGCGCGGCCTTCCTCTGCTCCCCACCAGGGGACCGTCCTCACTGGCCGCCTCTGCCCTGCTGGCCTTGCCTCTGGCTGCTGGCTTCTCACTGGGAGCTCCAGTGGGCAGGGCAGGTGGGTCCTGCCTGGTGACAGGTGACAGCCGTGCAAGGAGCAGGACGGGCCGGAGGGAGCACAGAACGTCGCTCTCGGGTCCCTGGCTGGGAGACCCTGGCAGCTCCAGGCTCAGGGGGCCGCGGGTTTGCCGCCAGGTGGGCCGGCAGCGTCCCTGTCGTGCAGCAGCTCTGCAGAATCCGCACTCTGGGCCTGCCGGCCAGCACAGTAGGGGTGTGGGGTGGCGGCAGAACCACTTAGCTCAGGGAGGAAGCTGGCTGTCCCCGAGGACTGCTGGGCCCTCGGGGACAGTGTCTGAGGTTACACACCCATGTGAGGCCAACCCAGCTCGCGGGGCTTCTCCAGCTGGCCGGAGCTCATCGTCCTCTCAAAAGCATCTCGGCGTGGGCTGGGAAGGTCTTGGCCCCTGAGCAACCTAGAGTCCCGTCGCCGGGCTCTTGTCAGCAGGGCACCCGGGCCCCTGGTGATGGGACTGACCCCGGGCTCCTCCGTGCAGACCTGGCCCGAGGCAGGAGTCCATGTGTGGGAGTCTGCAGGCTTCCTGCTGGTCCTCCAGTGCCCTGGCTGCTCCCCTCCAGGGCCGTCACCCCCCGCCCGCTTCCTGATCCCACCTCAGGACCTTGTCCCTGCTTGGCTTATGGTCTGGCTGCTGTCTGGACTGGAATTCCAGGACCTGGGCCTCCTGAGGAGGTGGTCGGCTCCGCTGCCCCCTGAGCAGCTGTGGGGGTCCTCGCTGGAAGGAATCACGCACTTAGAAACAGTGTCACTTGGGGAACTGCCGCTCCATCAATGAGCAATTAAAGGACTTCGCCAGTCGGTGCCTCCAGCCATCAAGCTGGAACCCCACATTTAAGGGACACTCCACCTGTAGGAGGAACGTTCCGGCACCTTTCCGGGGCCGTCGCTGCGTCCGCGGCACACCTGCAGTTCCTCATCTCGAGGGGCCTGGAGTCCTTCCCATCAGCCACCTTCTACTTCATGACACTTGGTGATTCTAAAGCGATGATAATTCCAAAGAGCAGAAGAACCAAGACGGGGCGGCCCCGAGTGCCAAGGTCTGTCCTGAACCTGGGCTCTGCAGGCCGCCCGTCTCCGGGAACCTCGCCTGGACCTCGCCAGGCCTGACGTGGGACCCGCGCCGTGCGCTTCAGCAGGCACCACAGGTGAGTGGCGGGAGGGGGTCGAGACGTGACCCAGGAGCTGCTTTGCAGTCCCACCTCAAGTGACCCCCACAGATGTGGGCGCCGACTCGGGAGCAGCCCAAGGACGCGGCTCAGAAAGGACGTACTTGTATCTCTCACGTCCTGGACCACAAATCAGACATGAAGACGTAAACTGTCAAACATTCTAATCGCCGAGCAGCTGGAAATCAGTTTGTCTTTCCAATCACACTTGCGATAAGTGAGTGAGATAAACACCAACTGTTTGATTCCTTGAGAGAAACACAATGTTTTCACAACTAAGTGAAAAAACAAACCTGCAAGGAATCCACATATCGGCCTCTGAAGTGATCCTGCATTTGGAGCTTCAGCACGCGGGCTTGCTGGTCTCAGAACTGCAAAGCCAGGGCAGGAGACCTCGCCCACTCTGACCCGAGCAAAACCAGGGAGCTCTCCTCCCTCCCTCCCTGGCCACAGGCACGCTGTACCCTCAGGTTCAAACAGGAGGGCGGAAAGGAGAGAGGGAGGGGAGAACAGCCCACGGGGGCACGAGACTTCAGCTTCTTAAAACTGGGGTGGACGGGGGCCAGGGCTTGGGGTCTGGAGCCTGGCAGCCTGGGGTCATGGTGTCCCTGCAATGCCCTGAACTCATGGTCCATAGAATGGGAGAAAGCAGAGCCCCCGCCCCATAGGGCTGGGAGACCAGGGGATGGGTTTGTGTGTGTGAGGTTGTGTTTCACTCTCCTGCGGGAGGAGGTGGCATGAAAAGTGCCTCCACCTCCTTCCTCCTACCGTTACTAGAAAAGGAGTTTTGAAGGGCAGCTTGTAGTCAAGGAGAAACTGGAGACAGGGACAGTGGTGCGGGGAGCCCAAAGACTATCCTCCACAGACACCAACAGCAGCCCACAGCCCTCCCCAAAGAGGAGAAAGGAGGAAGCTGCCTTGATCCCTGTGTGAGAACCTCGAACAGTGGTCAAAGGTCACTGCAGCTAAACAAATGCTCAGTCAAGAAAAAGGTGCTCACTGCACGGCGGAGCCAGGGATGCAGACAGCAGGGCCTCCCACCAGACAGACACGCAGACCACGCAGAGCCAGGGATGCAGACAGCACGGCCTCCCACCAGACAGACACGCAGACCACGCAGAGCCAGGGATGCAGACAGCAGGGCCTCGCACCAGACAGACAGCAGACCACGCAGAGCCAGGGATGCAGA